>JAUTBS010430146.1:0-15866 GCA_032361285.1 Aequorea victoria | reverse complement strand
AAGAATAAAAAGGATTCAAAAATATACATATTGATATATAAATAAGATAATATATATATATATATATATATATATATTATAACAAAAAATCCACGTATGAATATACTGTATATATATGCGGTTATATACATCCATCAAGTTGGAAATATGATAAAATAAATATATATAATAATCAACAAAGAAGAAAGAAAGAAAAATTCTAGAAATTCTGAGATTCCACGCCATGAAATCATTGGTTCGAAGCTTTGGGTCGACTCACCTTATGGTTGAGTCTATTCATATCCCTTAGAACTAGGACCCTTCGCCTGTGGGTCGACTCACGTGGAGGTTGGGTCGGCTCATGAATGTGAGGTTTCGGTTCTTTCTCAGACCTGTTGCCTTGGGTTAACTCATGAGCCTTTGAGTCGACTCATGGCCACTGCTATTAGACCTCCCTGGGTTGACTCTGAGCCCTTTGAGTTGACTCATGATCACCTATTTTGACTTGGGTCGACTCATGTCTGTTTTCAGTTGACTGGCAAGGAGCTTGCATCATCTCATGCTGCTTTGGACCGACTCACAATCGTTTGTTATACCTTATGTCGTGTGTTACTGCCTTTGAGTCAACACATGGCCTTGGCTGTGTCGACTCATGGTCGCCTGTGACACTTTTTGTCGAAAGCCCTCTCTGTTGAGTCAACTCATAGATACTTTGGGTCGACTCAAAATGCTAAAAATTTCTAAAACCATCCTGTGTTAAATCTAAAGCTAAGACTTTGTTTGGATATCAGTTTAATGATAAATTAAATCAATTAATGATTAATTTAAACACCTAAAACAAATTTTAAAACTTATAAACGGGAGAAGATTTCGTTTGGTAGCTATAAATGATTTAATTAGCCTTGATTATTGATCATGATCTATTACATTGCATAAGTCAGGGTGACGAGAATCCCTACATTGCTTTTGCTGTTATATTATGCTTGCATTGGATATCAGGTGAGTGGATTGTCATGCTATGTATTTTTATAACAAATTCTCCGTATTCCTAAAATTATCTTTGAAAAGAAATGTATATGTTTCCAAATCATTTTATATACTGTTATAGAATTCTCTTATGAAAATCATGGAACAAATATTTTATCTTGTATGATATATATACAAATTCTCTTTCTATCTATTATGGTGCGATCATGTGATATCTTTTGGGACCATGAAGAAGTCCAGGGGAAAGTCCTCTGCGGAGGTGACTTTGAATGCTAGGAAAAAAACTCAGTTTGAATCTCGTAGTGATCCTAGTTGCTCAATAGTTTAAGGAACAGTCCGGGACTTCCAGTGACCTGAACTGGATCGTCCAGGGAAAAGACCCAGGCGCCATCCTGAGGTGACTCTATGTTCGACGTTGGATTCAACGGGTCAAAGCTGTCATGAGTACATTATTATTGGCATTGGTTACTTATTTTGGCCAAGAGGTTCCTGTGGTTGTTGATGGTTTTCCACCTATATTGATTGATGATCATATCGCTATACCATTATTGGCATTTGATGCCTCGATTATATTGATTGACATGTTCATGTCTCGAGAATGTTGTGGACACCTCTGATGTCCAGTTTGAGATATATGTTGGTGACTCATCTTGATATCGAGATCACGAAGAAAAATATAGATATTTTGATAAATAAAAAAAGATGGGTTGTGTTATCACGCTTTTGCTTATACTGTGTATCTCTTACCATGATTATGTTTGAAGTACAATATATTTTGAATCCCTTATTTTTGAACTGTATATTATTATGCATGCTTCCATTCACCAGCTTTAGTTGACGTTGTCATTAAATATTTCAGGTAACCAATGATGAAGCTAGGTGATGAACTTGGTAGCTTCGTGGGATCCAAGCTTAAGACCTCTTAGGACCTGCATTTCATTTCTGCATTGATTACATTATTATTTGTTTATGAGTTGTTGGAACAACATCATTGATTATGACATTATGGCCTGTTTGTGCCCCATATGGATTATTATAGATTTTGATTGATTAAATTACTTGCATTTGGTATCTTTAGCATATTGTTAGCTAATTAAATGTTTAAGGCTTTCTTAGTTCATTGGACCAAGACCCATGATCCATGGTAGGTCTCAGCTATTGAGTTGGGGTGTGACATAATTTCCTGGCGAGGTGGGTGCCTAATCCCTTTCCACTTCATACCTTTGCCCCCGAACCGAGTTCTTTGATAATGTAAGGGTTAGGCCTTATCTAAATAGAGTTATTCGAAAATACAGTTCTTAAACCTTAAAACCAAGTGGCGACTCCTGTTTCAAACAAACCTATAATTTTTTTTTCTAACTATGTGGAAAATAAAAAATTATCATTCAGATTCTATGAATCCATTGATTTGTGGCATCAGATAAGAGCTAATAGATTACTAGCCAATGGTTCGAGTGGGTATACATCGGGCTCAAGGGATTTGGTGAGAGGTAGCCCACAGGAACCGTGCCTCATGTTTTGATTTCGATAAGAAAAAGAAGATGGGCCCTCGGGTTTCCATCCGCTCTTTTTCAGTCCGCTCACACCCATCACTCTTCTCTCTCCCACATTGGTCGAAAATCACATTGCATATATGTATATATATTTTATATTTTATTTTATTTTTGGAAAGAAGAAAGAATACATTTTGGGCCCCATTTTCAATTGGATTAATTTTCTATACTTGGGCCTAATTTAAATTTCTCATACTATCATTTGGCCCCTCTTCTATCTCATGAAAACTTTTATTCTAAGCCCACCTCATAATTCTATATTTGGACCCATTAGAGAACTAATTTATTTTTGGAACAAAAGTATTTGCTTAAGTTAATTGGGCTAATCTCATCCTTTTAAGTTTTGAGCCCTTCCTTTACTTTGGATTATTAATTACTTGGTCTAACCTTTGTTATTTAATTTGAGCCATATTCCACTTCATAAGTCCATTCACTTACCTACTTGAAATCTTTTATGCTCAAATTTTTACCTAAACCCTCACTTGGATGATTGGTAACTTAATGATCATGAAATGTAACTTGTGATTTGATTTAGAAATCATGGGGTATTACAACCTGGCTTGAGTGGCTTAACAATGGCTATGCGATAAAGTGGCGCCTTGAGCACTTTGACGATAGGCTCATCATGATCACTGATTTGATGGGCCATGGAATGGTGATCCTTGTAGGCCTAGGATTCTTTACTTACTATTATCCGGGACACATCCGACGTCAGCTGGAGCGACGACAAAGGGATTTTTCTCTTTGGCGGGTTCTAGGTTATGCTTTTACGATGGATTTCTTTAGAGCCTATAAATGTTTTTGGAGAGTACAGGGTTTGCTGGGGCCTTGGGAGAACACAAGTAGCGAGGAGTCAAATCCTGAAGTGGAACCTGGATGGAAAATTAGGCCTGAAGACATGGATCCTATGACCGGGGCTAAGCCCGATCCTGAAAAAGTGGACAACGAGGAGATCGATCTCGAAGAAGATGTTTAGAGACAACAACATTTCTTTCTTTTTTTCTTTTTTCTTCCTTTTTGCTTTCCTCGCTATGCCCTGGAAGGATGATGTTCTCTTCTTTTAGCTTTCAGTTTATTTTTATTCTAATTTGGAAGTTTGAGAGACATGCACATCTCTTTATGAATAAAATTTATTAGTAATAAATTCGAGTATTGAATATCACATTTCTCAAAAATTTTGAATTAGTCACACTTTTATCTTTTAGCTCGCATTTTACATGGTCTTATACTCTAAGTATTCAAAGAGTTTCTCTCACAATTCTAACTTAGCGTATGTTGTTCCTGAAACATGATTTTTGGTTGTCCTTAGCTGACAACACTTAGATCCTTAGTCCACTCTCGCAAGTAATTGCTTTATATATGTTAGGGTTCCCCTACTGCTTAAGGACTTTGAAAATCTTAAAATGTCCCTAGTATCGAGGGGCCTTAGAATCTTCTTTTCCAAAGGGTGCTTAAAATGCCCATAGTATAGAGGGATTATGAACCTTGTAGGACCTTCCTCAGATGATCATTCAAAATGCCCCTAGTGTCAAGGGGAATTTCATTGGATTAAACGAACACTTCACTTTTCGAGCGAACAAACTAACTAAGAGATCAGGATATAAATGGCCGAGCCCCATGGTGAGGCTGCCTACGTATCCCCAGACAAAAATCAGGCCTTACATAGTTCGGTAAGGATTCACTTGGGTATTTTTTCTCCTTTTAACACTTTAACTTTTGTCTAGATTGCCTTTTCATTTTTCGACCTAATGAGCTTTCTTCTTTCATTTCTCATGCCCTAACTTTTGCCTAGACTGTCCTCACGGGTTTTTCACCTAGCAGGCACTTCTCTTTTCTTTTGTACCCTAATCTTTTCCTAGGCCATTTTTGACCTATTGGGTTCTTTCAGGGGTAGTATCTATTTAGTAAGTCCATATTGGTAGGTTCTATAAACTCGTTGCCTTCTAAATCTATTAATCGTGCTCCTCCACCACTTAGCACATTATTAACTATGTAGGGGTCCGCCCAGTTTAGCTTGAACTTACCCCTAGGGGGGCTCGAAATTCTTCCAGAACTAAGTCTCCCTCTTCAAACCTCGTGCCTTGTGTCTCTTATTGAATGCTCTTGCCACTCTTCTTTTGTAGTCTCTTCTCATCCATCAAGGCTAGGTCCTTATACCTTCCCTGCAACCATTTAGCCTCGGCCACTTTGCATTCGATTATGATTCATAGGGATGGTACCTTTATTTTGATTGGGAGGAGCACCTCCATTCTATAAACTAATGAGTAGGGAGTTGCCCCTGTGGAAGTTTCGATTGAAGTGTGGTAAACCCATAAGGCGAAGGGTACCTTGTCGGGTCCATCTCGACTCTTGTCTATCATTTTCTATAAGATGTTCTTGAGATTCTTGTTTACAGCTTTGATAGCCCCATTGATCTGAGGGAGATAAGGCGACGAGTTGTGGTGTGTGATCTTGTACTCATTAAGCAGATCCATGACTTTTCCTATGAAGTGTGACCCGTTATCTGAGATGATCTCATGTGGGACCCCGTAATAGCAGATGATGTTATTTCGTATGAGTTTGGCCACCTGTGTAGATTTTATCGTGGCGTATGATGCTGCTTTTGCCCATTTCGTGAAATAATTGATGGCTACTAGGATGAATTCATGCCCATTGGAGGCCTTTGGTGATACTTTCCCAATTACGTCATTTCCCCAGACTAAAAATGTCCATGGCGTAGTCATGTTATACAACTGATTTGGCAGAACGTGCATAACATTAGTATGAATCTAGCATTTGTGACACCTTCTCACGAACTCATTGTAGTCGTACTCCACGGTAGTCCAGTAGTACCCTTGTCTGAGAATCTTCTATGATAGAATGTGTCCACTCATATGTGGACCGCAAACTTTAGCATGGATGTCTTTCATTATCTTTATCCCTCGTTTGTTATCAATGCATAATTGTAGCATGCCACCATAGGATCTTTTGTGCAGATCTTCACCACACAGTACAAACTGAGTTGATATTTGAATTGCTCTTTTATCTTTCTTATTAGCTCCGTCAGGGTACGTTCCTTTCTCAATGTAGTCCTTTACATCGGTATACCATGGTAGATCCTCATCTTCTTTTTGTAAAGTAGCTATGGTGGCATAGCTCGACTGGTTCTTTTGCTCGATCAATAATGGCCTAACCCTGACGCTCATTGGTATCTCTATCATGGAGGTTAATGTGGCTAGTGTATTTACAAATCTATTATGCTCTCTCGGGGTATGAGTGAACGTGACCACGTCAAACTGAGCTATCAGGTCCCTAAGCTTATCGTAGTATGATTTTAGCTTTTATTCCTTGACTTTCCATTCGTCGGTTGATTGTGAAATCACTAGGGCTAAATCTCATATGACGGCTAAGCTTTTCACTCCTAGTTCTAATGCTGCTTCCATCCCAGAGATGCATACCTCATACTCAGCTCCATTATTAGTGATCTTAACTTAAAGGCCATAGGTACATGAGCATCAGCTGGTGTGACTTGCATTATTTTCGGCTTGCATTATTTCCTCATCTGGGAATTCAAATTCCATGTTGTCCCATCCTTCTACTGGGTTATTTGCTAGAAATTTGGCTACAACTCGCCCTTTTATACTTCCTGGTGATGTACTTGATGTCAAATTCTAACAATAGTAGTAACCATCTGGCCATCCTTCTTACTAGAGCTGGTTTCTCGAACAAGTATTTGATTGGGTCATATGAGAGACTAAGTTTACTGAGTAGGACAACATATAGTGCCTTAGACGTTTGATAATTCATACGAGTGCCCAACATGTCTTTTCTAAATGCGTGTAATTTAATTCATATCCAATCATCTATTTACTCAGGTAGTATACAACATTCTCTACTCCTGCTTGTCCTCGTATGCTATCATACATCCCATAGAGGTTTTCATTACGATTAGATATAATATCATAGTTTTTCCCTCCGATAGGGGTGACAATACTGGCAAACTCCTCATATAATCTTTGATCCGTGGGAAGGTCCTCTGGCAGTCCTTGTTCCATTCAAATTTTATCACTTTCTTGAGTAGTCTAAATAGGGGTTCAGAAGTGTTTGTCTATTTCGAGATGAATCTACTAATGTATTATATTCTCCCTAGGAATTCCCTCACCCCTTTCTCTGTTTTTGGTGTGGGCATCTCGAGAATTACCTAGATTTTTGACGGGTCTACTTTGATTCCTCTCCAAGTGATCATGAACCCTAATAGCTTTCCCGTAGTTACTCCAAATGTGTATTTCTATGGGTTTAACCTCATCTTGTATTTTCTAATCCTTTCAAAAAACTTCTCTAGGGCCACGATATGCCCTGGCCACTCTTTTGACTTTACGATCATGTCATTCACATACACTTCAACTTCTAGTTCCATGTGAATCATGTCATGCAGTAGAGTGGTCACCGCTCTATGGTAGGTTGCTCCAGCATTTTTGAACCCAAATGGCATAACTCTGTAGCAGTATGTTCCCCACTGAGTAGTGAAAGTGATATTCTCCCTATCTTTAGGTACCATCAAGATCTGATTGTAGTCCAAAAATCCATCTATAAACGATAATAGGGCTTGTCCTGGAACATTATCAACTAGGATGTCTATGTGAGGCAATAGGAAGTTGTCTTTATAACTAGCCTTTTTTTATTCGTTGGTCGAAGAGTCTGCCGGGGTATACATAGAGCCGTGGCTCACTTAAAAAGGCAGCATCCAAAGAATTTCTATTTTGTTGTAATATCTTTAAAGTACGGTTAGTATGTAATCTTTAAACAGGTTGTGAAAAACATGGAACAATCAATATTATTATCATATGATAAATATTATTTTGTGTTGGATGTTTGAGATTAGAATAATCCTATGTACTATAATTACGTCTCTTGGCGAACCAAATTTCTGGAGCATCACAGTATCGATGCTACGAAGATATGTTACCGACCCTGCACATGTCCTGACACGGCCACCTGTGGAGTTAGATCAAGACCTTTGCTATGAAGAAAAATCGGTGAGAATCATGGATCGCCAAGAAGAAAAACTACCTAACAAGAAAATACTGTTATTTAAAGCTTGGTGGGAGAATCATACCGAAGGCGAAGCGACATGAGAGAAGAAAGACAATATAAAGCAGCGATATCCAAATCTTTCTGAATCATGTAAGTTCTAAGTTCTAGTACATATAATTTTATATAGACTTTTTTTAAGGTGGCTATACCATTTAAGTTTGGAGGATCAAAATTCTTAAGGTGGAGAGAATGTAATATCTCGACCCTTAAATAGACCCGAGAGTGTCCAAAACTGACACATGATTCGAAGAATTGACCGAGAAGATCCGAAACCCAAGAACTTAACTATATGATGAGAGAAAACGAACTTAGAGAACTCTAAAAGAGGTAAACTCAAGTTCTATGAACTTGAAACAAAATTCGAGACATAGTTACCAGAGTCGATTTGCCGTCCGATGAGTCAAAGAACTCAAAATGCTCAATCAAGGCTAGGAAACCCTAATTTAATACTAAAAATGTTTGAACGGACTCTGCGAACAAACCGTTAGGGAAAATGAGATGAAACAAAAGGACCGAATCTCATAATGAAATTCCTGAAAGTATTGTACAACATTTCAAAGAAAATGAAACTAATAGGGCAACGCCCCGAAGTCGATTCCACCCAAACTTTAGAATATGATCAGAATAGCACACAGTCAACTTCGAGCCTCACAACCTAAATCAAATCATAAACTTTTTTAGAATAATGAGATTCTTGACATTACTTGATAGTTGATTTTGCGATCGGAATGACAATAAATGCCTTACATAGCTTCACGACCTCCTAATAGGTCAAAATTGTCCCAGAATCTCAAAATTCAGAGTTTGAGAATTATTTTCTAAAATCTAACTGTGTGGTCAATATTAGAATGTTGTAATTAGCTTAAAATGAATTTTTGGGACTTTTATGAGACAATCAATTTTTGAGATATTTTTGACAGTCAAAATTATTGCCTAAAAGACGACTAGGAGAGAGAAATAGAGAGATTTTAACAGATGAAACATAAGGATACTTGAAAGCCATCAATGGGTGGGGGTATTTAAAGAATCATGTAAGCAAAAAAATTAGTATTTCCAAATGTTCCTTGCTGCTACTACGTTCGCTGGAGAAGAAGAAAAAAGAAGAAAGAGAGGGAGACAAATCAAAGGAGAAGGAGGAGGACCGTCACCCCCACCGGCAGACAAACACCCCACCACCAATCCACCACACCCCCAGAGTCAACTAAGCTATCGCCTTCGTTCCTCGCCACTTGAGCCATCACCTTCGTGCCTCGCCGCTTGAGCTACTGCTGGTGAGCCAAAAACTGTCCTCCACTGTCTCGGCTTGCTATTGCACCGCAACCTTCCTCCACCACCCACGGCCACCGTGGCCCACCAGGGCCACCAACAACAACTAAAAACTCTCCTAACATACCACCCGTCACCACCAACCACCAGCCACCACCATGGCAGCTACCATCACCGAAAAACACAAAAAAACATCAAGAAAATAATTCTACAATTTTTGGGTTTTATGGATGAAACTTCATAGGGACATATCTTGGTGGATAGAGCATGGATTTTAATGATTTTTAGCTTTATGGAAATCTTAAACCATGATCTAAAACTTTTATGTTTATGGCTCTTTGTAATTCGTATTGCATCATAGGTTAATTTTAGTTCAAAGATCTGCAATTCATAGGAATCAAACCCAAAAATTCTGGGTTCGTGCTTCAGACCAGCCCTGGTTCGAGGGCTCTAAATTAGTCCATAGTGATCCAAATTATACAAACTTTAAACCATTAGAAATATAACATGATAAGTTGAAATTTCCATGTTTAGCATTCCTCCAAATCCAATCCATAAAACCTTCAAGTTTTGACCCAAAGATTGGGAATAATTGGGGAAATCTAGAATTGCAGCTTAGGCACTTCAAACCATCCCTGGTTCGAAGGTCATATCTTGATGCAAAAAACTCCAAATCTTGAAATTAGTCAATTGTTGGAAAGAAGAAACATTTAGCTACAACTTTGATGTTTTAAGTTTCTCCAAAATCAGTCCCCAACCTAGTTGCAATTCAAAGTAAAAATTGACCTTCAAAGCTGAGAACTTTAGGAACAAGTTGGAATAACCAACTTTAGAAGCTTATATCTTTTGATATAGAGATCATATTGATGTGATTCTTAAACCTATGGAAATATTGAATTGTAGGCTACAACTTTGGTTTTGGAGTTTTTCCAAACAAAGCCTAGAACCTATGTGAAAATTAGGCCAACCATTGTGCCTCAATTCAGTCCAAAAGTTGAGAAATTTATTAAGTTTTGAACAACCATCTTTGAACCGTCACCAGAACCTCTACAAAACTCCAAATGAACTTAATCATATTTAAATAGAAAGATTACATGTAGTTCTGCAACTTTCATGTTGAAACTCTAATTTAAATATGATCAGACCTAAGAGATAAATTGACACAAAGATTGATTAAAATTCTGAGAAATACTACCAAAGTGACTTTTGGTCAACTTTGGCTAGTTCCCATCAACACTTAAGAACTCCGAACATGGCCTTATAACCACTCATTTTGAATCCCCAATTGCCACCTATCCAAAAATTCCAAGATTAGCCAAAAACAAGTTCATTAAGGGTATTAAATTGTCAACCAAACATGACTATAAAACCAACATTCCATACTTCGAACATAAAATAAAGAACTTTAGAACATTTTGAACAAATTATATCAAAATGAGTTCAAATACAATTTAGGATGATATATTTGAACTCAGGACGTCCAGAAATACTGAAGGTGGTTAATTTTTCTTTTTGAGATAAGAGTGTAAAATGACCATTATGCCCTTATGTGGCTAAAAGACCCTTAAATTTATACTATAGGCGCGTTTTTAGTTTTAAATGACTTTATGTGATAGAGTTCTAAGAATGTGTCTACTATGTCTTTTAACAGGACCACAATAGGACCCTGACGATACTTTCGTCTTAGTTTAGAGGCATAAGGTGAGTTATAGATGAACCTAATTTTACTGCATAATTTTTTGTAAAAACCGTATTGCTGTATAAGCATGTTTTCAAACTATACTGCTGTGAAAGCATATTTATGAACTGTATTAATATGAGAGCATGCTTACAATTATTCTAGGAGCATGAGAATGTTTGCTTATGTTTATATGGTGGATCCCTGACCGAGGGAGTAAAAATAATATCGAAAAATCTTGATCGGGGGAGCAAAAATATACCGATGATGTAAAAATAATTATGGAGATTTTGATCAGGGGAGTAAAAATAATACCGGGGCCCACAGGTCAGGTGGTACGGAATGATGTCATCCCACTTTTATTATATGGTAGCTTCGTATAGCTGACCATGTCGATATCTATGACATGGTTCAAGATGGTTTTCATGGCTAAATGTTATCTTTTACTCTTATTTGAATATTCAAACTGTTTAATGTATAGTAGATATCAAATGGGTAGAAAAGAATTTTGGAAAGAAATCACTTCTTTTTAAATAAAGTAAACTTAGTTTCATTTGTTCCCTCAAACTAGTTGTATATGCTTCTGTATTTGTACTTCATCCAGTTTTTGACAGGTAGTGATGAAGAGCCGATAAAGTGTTTATTTGACAACTTAAGTTTAGGTTTTAGTGTTAGATCATCTTTTGTTGCTAGTTTGTACATATTCTCTTATTCGGCCTGGGATGTGGGCCGTTGCTACAAACACAGTTTGTATATTTATGTTTCCTTTCTTGGATAATTAAAAATTTATATAGCAAGAAAAGAACATGTACAGATATACAAGGGGCATACCCCAGGCAGAAGACAACAAAAGATCACCCAACCAAACAACAAAATAACCAAGCCTGATCAAAGCATCCAGATCACAGCCGAAGAGCCAAACCAACCAAAAAATAAACAAACGTCAGAGACAGGGGGAGAGAAAAACAACAACAAACCACCACAAAACCAAAGACACAATGCCTAGAAGGAACCACCCAGCAGCACCGGAACACTTTGATGAAGACAAGACAATAACCACCATCACAAGATGAAGAAATAGGGGAACCAGCCAACACACAAGCACTAAAACAAACAATAAAACAAAGGGACAGCTTAGACCAGCAAAATAGGGCAACATCGGAAAGAGGCCAAGCCATCAGCAACACCTACAAATAGAAACCCCAAAACCAACGTACACACACCCCTTACAAAGGCCGTAACAGAAGGTACTAACGCGCTATGAACATCCCCCATAGCTATGCAACTAACAACAAACAACAAGAAAGCTCACCCTAAACAACATAACATATCCAACAAAGAAAAAAACAACACCACCTACTGCACAACCAAACCACGACACAAAGGAGAACACAATACCACAAAAAACAACCCAACAAGAAAGAAACAAGAGAGAGGAAAGGAAAACTCTATAGACAGCCCCACATAGCTAGGCAAATCACAAGGAAATAACATGAGCAACCCACTACCAAACAACAAAATGAAACCCAACCATGCATCAGCGCGCCCTTGCCCTATCTTGTTTGGGAACAGTCCAAACACTTGAAAACATGTAACAAAAAGCAAGCTCACAACACCCAAATAGAAACCATATAAAATAAGCCAACAGAAACACAAAGAACGGGGAAAGAGCACCCCATAACAGGCAATATAAACCAGATACCAGCCATAAGGAATAACAAACAGAAGATATGGACAACTCCCATAACAAAGCCAAACAAAACAAAAAAAAATAGCATCCAACACGGCCTTAAAAGCCCACAAACCCACAACCGCCACACCCTGAGCCTATTCCACAATGCTAACGCCTGTATGCCATCTAACACAACTACAACATTAATAGGGTTAGTACACATAAACCAAAATAAACCAGATTTAAAACAAATCCAATTCTCTCTGAATAGTACGATTATCTTACGACAAAGGGAAACTATCAAAGGGGGACAATCGGTCCCTCACATTAGAGAAAATATCTCTAAGCACCAAAGAACAACCCCTCTTAGACTTTTGAAATTTCCTCATATTTCTCTCTCTCCATAAACTATAGACCAAGGCCGAGAAATTAACCCTAAGAACACATCTCCAAAGATATTTCCCAGCACTGAATCTAGCAATCAGGGCCACCTACTCATTCCAAGAAGAAGCACTAGAATATAACCCACACTTGGACAACACCTTACACCACACAGCTTGAGAAAAAGAGCACTAGAAGAATAGGTGATCATGATATTCCTCATAGCAAGAACACAAAAAACACGAGAATGACAATCCCAACCCAAAGGATCGAAGCCGATCCCCCGTGTACAACCTATGTCTAATCGCAACCCACATGATGAAACTAAATCTTGGGACATGCTTTCTACCCCAAACCAAAGAGAACCACATAACCTTAACTTTAGAGGCACTTATGCAATTCTAAAAGGATTTGATGGAAAAAACACCATCGCCATTAGTCAACCAGATAACTTGGTCCTTCTTAGAATCATCTGGACGGAGGTCTATGAGAATGGCCCTCTTAAACTATACTAGATCAATGGACTGGACAACAGGTCACATCCACTCTCTCCCACGCATAACAATACTAACTTTAGAAAAAGGGCTAAGCCCATAATCATACACAATCCTACCACCCCTAGCACCAACGATGGGACCCTAAGACTGCCAGGGGTTGGCCTACAGGAACGTGTCTTGCCCGTTCCCAATTCGATATCTAACAAAGGGAATAATCAGGGATCTAAGCTGGAGAATCTTTCTCTACGACTAAGATGCCGAGCTCGGCACCTTAACCTCCCAAAAGCTTCTTCCACGTAACAAATTCGACTTAACCCACATACACTATAAGGACATAGCCCCACCCGTAATAAGAAACCAAACATGTTTGGCCACTGCCACCTTATTCCATATGGTTAGAGATTTAATGCCAAGCCCACCATCCCTCTTAGGCAAGCACACCTTAGCCTAGGAAATTTTAGCTCATGACGATTTTGACTTAATCCCATTCCATAGAAAAGCACGCATAATACATTCAATCTCCTTCGTCACTTTTTTAGGAAGGATGAAAAGAGAAGACCAATATACTTGTATCGAGAAGATAATGGAAGTAACCAGTTGAACTCTCCCAGCATAAGATAGCACATTGTTTGTGTCACATCACAATTTGGAAAAGGTGACCGGCCATGGTTATTGGGCCTTGGCCCAATGAACCAAGAAAGCCTTAATCAATAATTAGTTAATAATATGCTAAAAATATTATAAATGCCAAGGATTTAATCAATTAAAATCCAATATAATTAATGTGGGGCCCATAATATCTCATCAAGGTTATCTCAATTAATTCATAATCAAATATTATTTATTTCAATGCGAAAGCAAAAAATGCATGTCCTAGAGGTCTTATTCCTGAATCCCTTGAAACTATCGAGTTAATCATCTAGCTTCTTTCCTGATTACTTGAAATATTTAATTTTACAATGTCAGCTAAAGCTGGTGAATGGAAGCATGCATAATAATATACAGTTGAAAATAGGGGATTCAAATAGTTTATACTTCAAACATAATCATGGTGTGGGATATACAGCCATAATAAAAAAGGACGATCACACAACCCATTATTTCCTTTTCATAACAAAAGGGCGATCATTCAATCCATTATTTCTTTCATGAAAATATATATCTTTTTCCACATGGTCTCGTTATCAATACGAGTCACCAATATCTCAAACTGGACATCAGAGGTGTCCACAATAATCATAGAATATAAATATGTTAATATCATAATGATATAGCGATATGCTCATCAAAGAGTGAGAGTATCAATCAATTACCACAGGAACAGCCTGAGCATAACATAGTAACTAATGCCACATCATAACTCGAGGCATCCTCGGCCCATTAGATCCAATATAAAAAATAGAGTCACCACAGGTTGGCGCCTGAATTTGTTCCTTAAACGATCCTGGTTAAGGTCACCGGACGCACCGGTGATGTCCCTTAACCGTTGAGTCAACTAGAGTCACCACGAAATGCAGTCTGGGTCTGTTCCTTAGCTGGCCAGAGTCACCTCTGTAGAGGGTTTTTACTTAGACGTTTTCATTTTATTTCTCAAAAATCATATCTCATAATCGCACCATATATATATATATATATAAGAATCAAAATTTGTAAAATACTTGTACCATAATTTTACAAGAGAATATCATACAATATTATTTAAAAGTATTTAAAATATATGCATTTTATTTTCAAAGTAATTTGGGGAATACGATAATTTTACTAAAAGTATGTAGCATGTCATGCCACTCATCTGATATTCAATACAAGCAAAATATGCAACAATAATGTAGGAATCCATGTCTCCCTGATTTATACAATGTAATATATCATAATCAACAATTAAAGGTAATTAAACCATTTATAGCTACCAAACGGAACCTCCCCCCATTTATAAGTTTTAAAGTTTGTTTCAGGTGTTAATTTAATCATTAATTATTTTATTTTATCATTTAAATTGATACCCAAATAGGGCCTTAACCTTATAATTAACACATGATGATTTTTAGGATTTTTAGATATTTGAGTCGACCCAAAGTATCTGTGAGTCGACCCAACAGAGTCATAGGCGATCATGAGTCGACACAGTAAGGCCATGTGTCGGCTCAAAGGTAACAGGTTTCGGTATCTCACTAACAGACGACTGTGAGTCGACTCAAAGGGCTTGTGAGTCTACCCAAGTCCAACAGGTGATCATGAGTCTACACAATAGAAGTGTGTCAACCCAATGCAAGAAGTCTCGGTATTAGGTGACTGTGAGTCAACCCAAAGACAGCATGAGTCGACCCAAAATAGAGTGAGCTGAGATAGCCCCTCTTTCAATTGACCAAAATAGGAATGAGTCGACTCACAGAAGGAGTGAGTCGACCCAAGTCCCACAGGTGATGCATGAGTCGACTCAAAGGATCTATGAGTCGATGCAAGGAGGTCTAGTAGTGGTCACGAGTCGACTCAAAGGTCTCATGAGTCGACCCAAACCAAGGCCTGAGAAACAACCGAAGCCTTACCATCATGAGTCGACTCAACATCCACGTGAGTCGACCCACTAGCGACGGAACTCAATTCTAAGAGACGTGAGTCGACTCAACTCATAGGTGAGTCGACCCAAAGCTTCGGACCAGAGATTTCAATGGTTGAAATCTCTGATTCCAGGGTATTTTCTTCTTACTTTCTTCATTGTTTATTATTTATACTTATTTTATCATATTTTTGAAAAGTTTATACCCATAAATGTATATATA
>JAUTBS010430035.1:0-15869 GCA_032361285.1 Aequorea victoria | reverse complement strand
TGAAATGTAATACTTAAACAGGTTGTTATGATCGAGAGACGATCTTTTATATTTATGTCTGTATGGTTGGGGATTGAATATCCCGTAGAATAAAATTTTATTTTTAATTCAGGAATGGAATATTATTATAGGAGATATGGAGTGTATCCGTTGTCTTGTTATATAAATTCTAATTAGATGAACTTGTTCTGCACCCCTCCAAGTAGGTTAAATCATCCTATAAAGAGTGGGTGTGACATCCCTAGACTATTTTCATAAGAATGATGTCTTTCAAATTCCAGGATAACTAGAATTTTTTTAGTGGGGATCGAAATATTACACCGACATGTTTAATCTCCGCTATTACAACGTGTAAGATGATAAGTAAGGGGTGTCAAGGGTTATTAGCACATGTAGTTGACATTGAAAAAGATATGCCAGAGTTAAAAGATATCCATGTAGTGTGTGAGTTTGTAAATGTTTTTTCATATGAATTATCAGGTTTGCCAATTGGTAGGGAAATATAATTTTTCATAGAATTGCTACCTGGTACAACACCAATATCTATAGCCCCTTATAGAATGGCCCCTGCAGAGTTGAGAGAGTTGAAGGATCAACTGCAAGACTTTCTCGATAAGGGATTTGTTAGGCTGAGTGTGTCACCTTGGGGTGCACATGTGTTGTTTGTCAAGAAAAAGAATGGGACCTTACGGTACGTATAGATTATCGTCAGCTGAACAAGGTCGCAATAAAGAATTGGTATCCTTTACCTAGAATAGATGATTTAATGGACCAACTGAAGGAAGCCAAAGTATTTTTGAAGATAGACTTGAGATCTGGGTACCATCAGTTGAAGATTAAAGACAATGACATACCTATGACGACTTTTCGTACGAGATACAGACATTGTGAATTCTTGGTAATGATGTTCGACTTGACTAACGCTCCAGCAATATTCATTGATTAAATGAATTGGGTGTTTCAGCCGTACCTTGACTCGTTCGTGATCATCTTTATTGACGATATTCTGATATACTCATCAAGTATGGAAGAACACGAGCAACATCTCAAGATTATATTGCATACATTGCGAGAGATGAAGTGGTATGAAAAACTGAGTAAGTGTGAGTTTTGGTTGAGAAGTATCTAGCTTTTTTGGATCATATAGTTTCAAGCAGATGGATCTTAGTGGATCCCAAGAAGGTGGCAGTAGCAATGAACTAGCCGAGTGTCACACTCATTCTCCTGAGGATGATTTAACCTGCTCGGAGTGGTGCGACACATGTTCATCTAGCTCACTATCAACTTAAAAAGAAAAGGTTATTAATTCAAACCTCAATGATATACTCACTTTCAACTTTTAAGAGTCTACTTACATAAAACTTTACATGAACAACACACTTATTTTATAACAACACTCGGGATACACAATCCTTATAGATATATAAGGATTCTCTGCTCATATCTATATATCATCTCTTGAATGAAAATCTCTTATAAGTTTCTCAAACACACCTCACGTCAGACTTGTTCTTCTGACCACAACTGTACCATGGTGGACCGGCCATCTACCCTATAACAAGATCTACAATCACAAGTGGTTACAGAAGAGTGGGCTTAGCATCATAATCAAAAGTATATCAACACAACACTTGAAAACCAAGAGTAAAGATTTTATGAATTTTCTCAAACAATGTTATAGATAAAAATCTTTTAAAGAAAAAAGTGCATGCTTGTACACAACTTCCCAACATATATTTAATAAATAATTTATACAGAAAAAGTTGCTCATGCAACTCATGCAAAAGGATATATTTATGTCATGCGGCTCACTAGCCCAACTCATAATGTTTTATAAAAACTCTTTCATCTTTTCAACATACGGCCCTACGACCCAATTTTAATGATTTATAAATACTTTCATATTTCAACGCTCGGCCCTACAGCCCAATCTTTCAAGTTTAAAAAATAACTTTCAAATTTCTAAACATACGGCTCTAAGGCGCAAAATAGCTTTAACAACTTTTCTCAACAACATATAGCTATTTAGCCCAACTTATATGTTGGCCCGTGTATGCAACCTAGAGGGGGGTGAATAGGTTGTTTGGCAACTTAAAACTTAATGGTCTCTTTTTTAATTCTACCTCTAGCACTTAGATATAAAACAAAAATACAGCGGAAATAAACAAGAATTAAGTGCAAGAAATAAAGAGATAAAATGGAAAAAGAGAAAGCAAACCACAAGACCAAGACGTATAGTAGTTCGGCCAAATCCCGGCCTACGTCCACTCCCCAAAAGTCTTTGGGAATTCACTAAATCAAGATTTTACAGGTAGGCTTGAACCTATCTTGTTACAGGTCAATAGAAACCTATTCTTCTATCGGGTAAAGTGGAATCGTCTTCTTAGACAAGGGCCAAGAGTAGCCTCCTTCTTTTATAGGGTGAAGTGCAACCACCTTCTTCTTCGGGTGAAGAGGAACCACGAACGTATTCCTTGATTGGGTGAATAGTAACCACCTTCTTCTTAATGGTGAAGAGGAACCTCAGAACCTTTGTAAAAATGTTGCAGCAGCAACTTTAAACTTGAACCTTCTCCTTGTTGAGATGATAATACAAATAAATGGCTCACTACAAGTATTACTCACTCTCAAGTTGATTTACAATCAAAATATAATAAGTGAGAAGAGAGGAGAATACAAGATCAGGATTTAAAATCAGAGAAATAAAAGCTCAAGATGTGAAAATGAATTTCAGAGCTATAAAATGGGGGAATGAGAGATTTGAATGTTTTGATCTTTTCTCTTGTATTTTGGTTCTGTTTTCTTGCTAATTAAAGAGGTATTGAAGCCTCTTAAATACTCTCTCCAGAATATAGAGCTTTTGGGGCTAAAAAAAAGGTGTTGAAGTGCAATAAATGCACTAAAAACTTTTCCGTTTGAAGCTTTAGAATTTGAGTTTCGAACCAAAAGTGTCGACCTAAACTGGTGAGTGTCGACCCTTTTTGGGCTACAAATGGAAGTGTCGACCTACCCTTAAAAGTGTCGACCTTTTTCTTGGCTGGAAGGAGAGAGAAAAGTCTCAGTAATAAAGTGTCGACCCATTAGAGAAAGGTGTCGACCTATTTGCTGAATAGAGAGTGTCGAACTTTTGAAGTCTTGAAGAAGTGTCGACCTTAGCTGGAAAATGTCGACCGATTGAGATGGAAAGTGTTGACCTTTTAATCATAAGTGTCGACCGTTTCTTGATGCTTTGTGTCGACCTTTGTTGACTGAATCGGGCAAACCAAAAAGTGTCGACCTAACCATAAAAGTGTCGACCATTTCTTGGGCGAGAGGAGAGAGGCAAGCTTCAGTAAATTAGTGTCGACCTTTTAGATAGAAAGGGTCGACCTTTTCGGTCAAACGAAAACTGAGCCTTCTTCATAAGGGTCTCCTTTCCATGGGGGTGTCAACCCATTTCTCTTCTTCATAAAGGTGTCGACCTTCTTGGGAAGGTGTCGACCTATTTTGTCTTTTATGCCAAGGGCCATTCTTCTTCAAGTGTCGACCAATGCAATGGGGTTGTCGACCTATTTCTCTTGAAATATCATATATTCACATCATGATTCTCATAATCAGCTTGTTCTTCTTGGCTTTTAGATCTGAAATTTTATCTCAAACACAAGCAAATATTAGCAACAACAAATCAATTTGTTGTTATAATCAAAAACAAAACTAAGGCTTGATTGAAAAAGTCTTTAGGCTAACATCCTTGAAACAGATAGTCGTTGTCGAAGATAGACTCGAACTCGAATCACAAAGATACTTCAAGAGAACAATGAAGACCTCCAAGATACTCCAAGAGGCCGGTTGTTTGGCCGGAGTTGCGATGGAGTTTTCGGAGGTTGGGTGAGACACGACTGGACTTGAATGGGTGTGCTTACCTTCGTACGTGAATTAATTAGACTGTTTGGCATCTCTAAAAGATTTCTTAATTTTTTTTATTTACTTTTTCTTTTCAAAAAAAACCTATAGACATTCCAAATACTCTAATTTTTTAAAACAAATTACTATAATACACTCAATTAAAAAGTTAACTTT
Source organism: Aequorea victoria (assembly GCA_032361285.1). Classification (NCBI taxonomy): domain Eukaryota; kingdom Metazoa; phylum Cnidaria; class Hydrozoa; order Leptothecata; family Aequoreidae; genus Aequorea; species Aequorea victoria. Next base: position 11,810 of record JAUTBS010430035.1, on the reverse strand, counting down.
ACTTTAAAAAATATAAAAAGAAAAAATTTGGTGAGGGGTTTTATTTTGGATAGTTGTTTACCAATAAAGACATTTTCAAAACAATTAATCTATTAAGTCCCAACACAAAATTAAATTTCAAAATACCCCCAAATATAATTAATTCACGTACGAAGGCAAGCACACCCATTCAAGCCCAGTCGTGTCTCGCCCAACTTCCGGTAACTCCATCACAACTCCAGCTAAACTACTGGCTTCCGACAAGTCCACTCCCATGGCCATAGCAAACAAATTTCGATCACAACAAAGACGATGCTAAATTGATAATTACAGTAAATATATCGAGAATTATGTAGATATATATATATATAAAGAGAGAGAGAAAGAGAGAAGATGATCGTCAAAGAAGTGGACTCGACTCGAATAATTTTGCTAAAAATACAGTCAATTTCTTGATTTCCCTTCAAACCATCCAAACTCAAAGAGCAGTGCAGAGCCGAATGGGGAAGCGACTGTTCGACAGAGATGGAAAGAAAGAAGGGCGAGACGACGTCGTCATCTCCATCTAAACGAGAACGTTCTATAGTATGAGATTTAATAAATACAGATTTATCGGATGTTTTAATGTAAGGAAAAAAGCATTAATTTTTCAGATTTAGTTTCATTTTTTCGTGGTCTCTGTGAATTTGGATGTATACTCAGTTTATTACTTTGATTTTCTACATTTCGAAGTCGGTGTGTCAGTGATTGCATAGATCTTCTGAAAATTTTGGTCTTGACTAGAAAATAAGAATTTTGGTCTTGACCAAAATGAAAATTTTTGTATTGATCAAAAAATGAGATTTTTTTTCTTGATTAAAATGAGAATTTTGGTCTTGATTAAAAATGATCATTTTGGTCTTGAGAAAAAAATAAAAATTTTGGTCAAGACCAGAAAATGAAAATTTTGGTATTGACAAAATTCTCATTACCCGTAAGCCAAAATGAGTATTTTGGTTTAAACCAAAATGAGAATTTTGGTCTAGACAGAAATAAAAAATTTATTCTAGAATTAAATAATAATTTAAATCTTTCTCAAAAATAAAATTTTTTGTCTTTCTTAAAAATGAGAATTTTGGTCTTTCTCAAAAATCAAAATCTTGCTTTATGAGAAATGAGAATTTTAATTTCCCACAAATGAGAAATTTAGTCTTACATTCCAATAGAACTGTGCGGAGGTGAATCCGCAGGGTGTTTTTGATTGGTTGGAAACTTCACCGGGCTGCCCAAGTCTAATATGGTGATCTGCAAGAGAGAGAAATGTAAACTGGCCGGCGGGGTGTGTCCGGAATCCCCCTCCGACGAACTAGTCAGTAATGGTAAATAGAGGAGAAAGAGAAGACAGGGGCAAAGTTTAGAAAGAGAAAGTTAGGATTTCGTGTGTATCTATTTGCGTACCTCCTTTGTGTCCCCTCCCTCCATTTTATAGACTGTCAGTCCAGAATTATCGACACCAAATCTCGTAAGTCAACCTAATGTCATCTTCATTTTTGGTAATGGCAGCGTCTACGCCGCATTTATTAATAGGGCACGCTACCGCCGTGTTATAGGCATGCAGAGCATTAATGGTCTGAACCTCGACCGTACGGGCCTCGGCCTGTGCTTTGAATGATGACCGCCGTGCCTCTCATAACCGATGACGAGTGTCGTCGGTTCATACATCCTAACACTTGTCCCGAGCGGCCTTCAAAACTGCTCATGGCCCTGTCTGACCTTCCAGGTGATCGGCCAAGAGGTGGTCGCAATAGGGACAAAAGTTTCGGGACACTCCGAGTTCGGTTGGGTCCCACTGCTTGCCCCACGGGGTCGGCCCCTCGTTACTTCGGCCTCCTTTGCCCATGTGGCCTTCCCCATAGTCTCCATCATAGAGGGGGAGTTCGGTTCTCTCTCAATCCTCTTCTTCAGCGCATGCTGGCTGAGTGTAGACTCTATCCGTACAAAGTGTCAATAAATTTCTTCTGAATCGTCATGGAGGTGGCCGAGATCAATAGCCGCCTTGGCATTGAGCTCGACATCCCCGAGATCTTTGCTTGTTACAACCTCGGTCACACTAAGGATCTCAGCACGCATTACCCCTGCCTCTGAGAGCGGGCGAGGGAGCTCGTTACCGACCTGCCAGACTCGGACAAGAGTGCTGACGACTTCTTACTCGTAAGCGGGAACTTCGAGTATGGTCCGGACGAGCAAGGACGGTGTGTGCCAAGGTTCGATGGTATACCAGGTTGGCTTGTGCCCTTTTTTGTTTTTGTTCTCGTACTCTTTTGGTAGTAGTAGATATTGTTTGGCTTGTCCTGACTTAGGTTGCTCCTTTTTGTGCAGATTCTGACCTTCCTTCCCGCAAGAAGAACCTCGGCAGGTCGATCCTTATTGATCAAGCTCTTAATCTTCAGTGCCGAGATGTCGCTCATTTGCTACGGTACGAGCCATCTTATACCCACAAATTAGCCAAGCGGCTTCGTGTGATCTCCTCCTCTGCCTCAAGTATACCGAGACTCTCAAAAAATTTCAACTTTATTTTTGTGGTGCTCGGCATTCCTGCCGCTGGGGCACTCGGCTCCACTAGCTGGACGCCTCCGTGACCCAGGGAACGGTACCTCGCGCTCCTGCCCTCATTGCCCCAGCGCCCTAGGACGATAACGTCATGGATTCGTGTTTGGCTGAGACCGAGGACACGATCCCCTGGCGAGAAGGAAGCAATTAAGAAATCAATCGGAGGTCATGCTCGCTCGGCCCAGCAAAGAGCCATTCGTCATGCCAGATGATGACGCTCCTACCGTTTGGGGGCCGAGGTTGGTCCACGACGGCCAGCCAATTACGACGGAAATGTTGTTGGCTAATACTCCGTCACTGTCTTATACCTTATCAAAGGTCGTGCTCCTTCCCCGAAATCTAGAGGCTCGGGTCCCTAAAAGTGATGGTCTGCTTTTTAGCTCAGCCATCCATACCGGCATTAAAGTAATGGTTTTCCACTTTTCCACACACTCGTTCCTTCTGTCATTCCACTTTTTAACCCCTGTGCCTTGTTTATTGATTCCTTCTTCCTTTGTGCAGAGTTTGCAGGACCTCCACATCTTACTCGATCGTTTTGGGGATGTCAACGCGCAGCTGGTCATAACCGAAAAGGCCAGGACCGAGGCAGTGGGTGCCCTTGAGCATCGAATAACCAAAGTGCAAAACTTAGAGGATAAGCTTTGGAAAACTCTTGAAGAGCTCGCCGCTGCCCGTGCTAAGGAGTCTGAGATGGCCAAGTCTCTTGCGAAGGCCGAGTCAACTATTGATTCGATGAAGCTATCACTGGCCGAGCTGGAGACCCTCAAGCAAGTCCAGGCAGACATGGAGGCCACCCAGGTGGAAAGAGAGGATGAAGCCTGGTAGGTTGTTGGCCAGGTCAATCAGGCAAAGGCCGTTCTAACCCAGATTGGTCAAAAAGAGGGCTGGACGGTGGCTCTGGCGAGGCTAAATGTGGACAAGAGCTCACCACTGTGGATCGAGGTATCCTGCATAGTCGTCGAGCTTCTTGTTGCCAATGACGGTGTTACTATTGAGGCTCCAGGTGAGCAAGTCGTCACCCTCGCCAAAGCTCCTCCGCCTGTGCCTATGCTGGCCGTGGCTCCTGATGCCGAGGTTAAGGCCGTCCAAGATCCCCCCGCCGAGGACGTCACCGCCTGAACTTTCATTTTCCTTTGCATCTATTTTTTATTTTCTTGTCTTATGTAATTTCAGAGTTCAGCCATTTGTCTTTGTAAGGTCGGCTCCCCCTTTTGTAGCCTTCAGGTGAAACCTTCGATTAATTCAATTATACTTTTACTTTCACCAAACTGTATGCCCTGCTTGTTGAATTCGCTTCTCTTTTCATAAGCGTAATATCTACTTACGCCGAACATCCCAGGTGTCGGTCGAACTTGTTTCAAATGCTCACTACAACCATGCTGTTTTTTCAGTCAAGTCCATTCTTTCTGAAATAATCTCTACTAATAAACTAAGTGTTTAAAAAAATTTAACCGAGCGCTCTGTATGTCGGCCATGTGCTGAAATAACCTTCGATCCAGTGGACCAAGTATTGAAAACCTTTAATCGAGCACATTGTATGTTGTCCACTTACTGAAACAATCTTTGATCTCATGGACCATCTGGGTTCGTTTGGACTATTCGAGTCCGGGGGCTATTCTGAGCCCCTGCATGACCGAGCTATTTGAGTTGGTTTGGGCGGTTCGAGTTCGGGAGCAGTTCAAAGCCCCTGCATGACCAAGCTATTCAAGCTAGTTTGGACGGTTTGAGTCTGGCCTTTCACACCAAAATTTAAAAATCGAATAAGTGTTCATTTTCTTTCACCGAGACCTCGTGGGTTTGGCCATTCTTACCACCAGTCTGAAATCGAACAAGTATGAATAAAGCCTTTGGGCTATTCAAGTCTGGGGTCTGTTCAGAGCCCTTACATAACCGAGCTATTCGAGCCAGTTTGGACTATTCGAGTCGGAGAGCTGTTCAAAGCCCCTGTATGACCGAGCTATTTGAGACTGTTTGGACTATTTAAGTCTGGGAGGTGTTCAAAGCCCCTACATGACCGAGTTATTCGAGCTAGTTTGGACTATTCAAGTTCGGGAGGTGTTCAAAACCCCTGCATGACCGAGCTATTCAAGCTAGTTCGGACATTCGAGTCCAGGAGCTGTTCAAAGCCCCTGCATGACCGAGCTATTCGAGCCGGTTTCTGTGCTTGTCGAAGTTTAAACGGATTAATGCGAAGTAGCATATAGGCAAAACGGTTATCTGAACTCTTTATTGACAAAGCTTTGACTATTACATGGTGTGACCAATATAACTTTCCCCTTAGTGGAAGTAGAATTATAGGTTGGCTCTGTTCCATGGTCGAGGGATTTCTTTTCCACCGAGGTCTTCAAGCCTGTACGCTCATGCTCTTGCGATAGCCTTTACTTTGTAGGGCCCCTCCCAATTGGCACCGAGCTTTCCCTCTGCAGGTACTTTAGTGTTGCCCATGACCTTGCGTAACACTAGATCGCCTAGGGAAAAGTCCCGGGGCCGAACCTTCTTGTTATGCTTCCTCATCATCTCTTGCTAGTAGGCTTGAATTCTGAGGAGGGCCGTTTCTCTCCGTTCTTTGGCTAGCTCTAGGTCTCGGGTAAGGATTTCTTTGTTACTTTGTGGGTTAAATAGGTCCGTCCTCGTTGTTGGGAGGATGATATTGAGTGGGATTACTGCTTCGGTCCTGTAGGTCATTGAGTACGGGGTTTCACCTGTTGATCGTCGTGGAATTATCTAATATGCCCAGAGGACGTTGGGTAGTTCGTCCACCCATCTGCCTTTGGCCCTTTTGAGTCTTTTCTTGATGCCGTCGAGGATGGTTTTGTTTGATGCTTCGGCCTGTTCGTTACATCATGGATACGCTGGTGTCGAGTTGTAAACTGCCACTTCTAGTTTGGCAGGAAAGTCCTAAAGATTCTTCCATCAAATTGGACGCCGTTGTCAGAGATCAAGGCTCTTGGAATTCTGAATCTTGTGATGATGTTTTTCCATACGAACTTCTTGACGTCTGCCTCTCTAATCTTGGCGAGCAGTTTGGCTTCTACCCATTTGGTGAAGTAGTCTGTAGCTGTGATGAGGAACTTTCTGTTGTTCACGGCCTTCGGGAGTGGTCCCATAATGTCAAGGCCCCACTGGGCGAAGGGCCATGTACTGATGAGAGGTGTGAATTCCCCTGTTGGTTGGTGGATCAGGGATGCAAACTTCTAGCATTTCTCGCATTTTTGGATGTACTATTGGGCATTTTTTTGCATGTAGGGCCACCAATATCCCTGTGTTATGGCACGATGAGCTAGCGATCTGCCCCCTATGTGGCTTCCACAAATTCCTTCATAGATTTTGAATAGTAGGTCCTTTACTGTGCTTGGATGCACGCATAGGAGGTACGGGCCAGTGAACGACCGTCTGTACAACTTCTTGTTTGGATCGAGCCAGAACTGAGCTGCTTTTAACCTGATTTTGTGTGCCTCTCTCTTATCAGTGGAGAGGTGCCCTATTTTTAAGAAGGCCATGATTGGGTCCATCCAACTCGGTGCTGGTTTTGAGGGGAGGACCTCTTATGGGGTGCGATCCTCAATACTAGGTGTGGTCAAGACTTTCACCGTGATCTGCCTCTTGCAGCCGACGATGCTTGCCGTGGCCAAAGATGCGAGGGCGTCGGCGTGGTTGTTTAGCTCCCGCCCGACCTGCTCGATTTTGAACACTCAGAATCCTTTGATCTCGCTTCTAGCCCTATCGAGGTACCGCACCATCCGTTTGTCCTGAGAATCATATATCCCTGTTAGTTGATTGAAAACCAATTGGAAGTCTCTGAATGCTTCTAGCTCAGCTACGTGAAGTCTCTTGGCCGCTCAGAGGCCAGCTAGGAGAGCTTCATATTCCTCCTCGTTGTTTGAGGCATGAAAGTCTAGTTTCACTGACTGCTCCACTGTTATTCCATCTGGTGAGGTAAGGATGAGGCCGACCCTTGCACCTGTGTTGTTTGAAGTGTCGTTGACCTGGAGCTTCCATGCTTCTTCTGAGGGCTTCTTCCATCCCGAAGAGCTTATCCCACCAAGCTCGACGGCATGGGGCTCGGATGCTTCAGCTGGGGAGCTTGACTTATCCAACTCTTCGGCTGTTTGAACGATCATTAAGTCCCCCCTTTTTGAAGGTCCAGCTGATCCATTTGAAATGGGATCGGCTGAAAGGAGGTGGCCAGCTGAAGGGGTGAACTCGACAATAACATTTTCCAAAACTTGGCCCTTGATGGCTGTCCTTGGTTCAAAGGTAATGTGATGTTTGTCGAGCTCCACGGCCTAATGGGAGACCCTTCCTGTGAGGTCGGCTTTAGCTAGCAATGCTTTGAGGAGGTGCTCGGTGAGAACTGTGATTGGGTGCACTTGGAAGTAATGGATCAGTTTCCTTGTGGCAACGACGATGGCGTAGGCTAATTTTTCCAGGGGTAAGTATATGGACTCAGCATCGGATAGCATCTTCCCAACGTAGTCCACCGGTAGGTGGTTCCTGTCTTCCTCTCTTACCAATACTCCACTGACGGCATGCTTTGACACGGTTAGGTATAGGTAAATGGCCTCCCCGCCGACAGGGGTGGAGAGAAGTGGGGATTCGGCTAAGTATCTTTTGAGTTCGTCTAGAGCCGTGTCTGCCTCTGCATTCCACTCGAATCCTGAGCTCTTTTTTAAGGCCTGGAAAAAGGGGCAACATTTATCTGAAGAACGGTTTATAAATCGGTTCAGGGCCACCGCCATTCCTGTTAATTTTTGGACGTCCTTGATCATCTTCGATCGTTGGATGGCTTGAATCGCCTGTATCTGATCTGGGTTTGCCTCGATTCCCCTGTGCGTTACGAGGAAGCCAAGGAACTTACCGAATCTGACTCCGAAAGCGCACTTGGAGGCATTCAGTTTGAGCTTATGCTTCTTTAGAATGCCAAACATCTCCTGAAGGTCACCCAGGTGGTCCTTGCCTCTCTTGGACTTGACCACCATATCGTCTATGTAGGCCTTCATAGTTCTTCCCAACATGCCCCCAAACATCCTAGTCACCATCCTATGGTATGTGGCACCCGCGTTCTTCAAACCAAACGGCATAACCTTGTAGCAATAGGTCCCTCATGGTGTAATGAATGCGGCTTTCTCCTGATCAGGATCATACATGGCAATCTGATGATACCCTCTATAGGCGTGACCAGCCGTTGAGTTCACCAGTTGGTCTATCTTGGGGAGCGGGAAATAGTCCTTCGGACAAGCCTTATTTAGGCTTGTGAAGTCTACGCATACACTCCACTTTCCAGTCTTCTTCTTTACCACGACTGTGTTAGAAAGCCAATCCGGGTAATCCACTTCCCGAATGGTGTCTGCCTCCAAGAGCTTGGCGACCTCCTCTTCAATGACTTCAACGTACTGTGGGGCTGACCTCCGACTCTTCTGCTTCACCGGCCAATAGGCTGAACTTACGTTGAGCCGATGACACATGAAAGTTGGGTCAACCCTTGGCATCTCGTATGGTGTCCAGGCAAAAACTTCAATGTTAGCCTTGAGAAAAGCTACCATTTTGGCCTTTTCTGGATCGGCCATTGTCGAGCCCAACAAGAAGAACTTCTCTGGGTTGGAGTCATCAATGGGGATGGTCAAAAGGTCTTCCACTGCTTTCTCGACTGCTTCACTGCCGACATCCTCCAAAAAGGTTGGCCTGGAGCCTCGACCAGTTGCACATATCTCGCGGTCCGCTTTATCTGGAGGGCGGCTACGAAACACTCTTTTGAGGCGACTTGGTCGCCATGAACAACTTTGACCCTGTAATCTCCGGGGAACTTCATCACTTTGTGGTAGGTGGAAGACACCGCTTTGAGCTCGTGTAATCAGGACCTGCCAACGATGGCGTTGTACGCCGAGGGAACATCCACCACCAGGAAGTCTGTTTCCATGGTAACAGAACCTGCTCTGATGGGCATCGTGACCCTCCCAAGTGGCCACACTGGCTGCGAGTTGAAGCCGACCAACGGAGTGAGAGAGGGTGTCAGATCCCTTTCTTTGAGACCAAGCTTCTTGAATAGGCTGTAGTACATCACTTCGACCGAGCTCCCTTGATGAACCAAGATCCTTTTGACATTAAACCCTGACAAGTTCAAGGTTATTACCAGTGCATTGTTGTGTGGGTGTTGGACCCGTTTGGAGTCTGGTTCTATGAAAGAGATCTCGGTCAAGACATTCTCGGTCCTCGACCTCTTCGCCGGTTCCACCTGCATCACAGCCTGCTCGTGTCGAGCCTTCTGCATCCGGCCTCTCAGGCTGTTCCTTTCGCTGTGATCCATCAGGCTGTGAATCATGGCTATTTCTCCTCTCACTTGCTCGATGGTCGGGGCCTGTCTTCGATCTGGGGATCTCCTTTGGTTCGGCCCTTGATTTTTCTTGTTGATGAACTCTATCAGATGCCCCTGTGGCACCAGGTCCTCCAAATGCCTCTTTAAAGAGTGACAATCCTCTGTTCGGTGGCCCACCTCCTTGTGATACGAGCACCTCTAGTGGATCTTGTCCCTGAGGGCTGCTTGGACGGTCACCTTGGGCATCTTCGGGGGCCACACGAAGTACATTTTGTCCCTGATCTTTGAGAGAATTCGATAGATGGGCTCTTTGAAGACCGTGTTCACCGCAACCCACACGTCTCCTTCCATCTGGCTGAACCTTTCTGGTCGGTTGTACTGTCCAGCTCTGCCGTACTCCTCCGTTCTGCCGAACTCCCTCCGCTACTTCTTGGCCGAGCTGACTGCTTCTTTGTGGCTAGTCTTTCTAGGGCTGGAAGCCTTCACCATCTCGGCACATCCGACATCCTCTTTTCAGATGTACTGTTCCACCTTCCGCATCAGGCCTTTGATATTCTGTGGGGGCTCCATCGTCAGGGCGCCTCTCAGCTCGCTACCCCGGGATAGGCCGAGCCTGAAGGACGTCACGGCCAGTTCCTCGTTGCATTGACCTATGTCATTGTAGGTCTCCCAATATTTCCCGGTGTAGGCTCGGAGTGTCTCATTCCTTTCTTTCCTCAAGGCGAGGAGCGAGTCGATGTTCTTTGGAACTTTCATGCAGGTGACGAATCGAGCCTTGAAAGCTGAGGCCAGTTCTCCCCATCCATTGACGGATGCGGCTAGCAATCTGTCGAACCACTTCAGTCCAGTTTCCCAAGGCTAGATGGGAGAACTTTGCACATGAGCGAGTCGTTTCCGATCCACAGCCTCATCATTTGCCAATAGTTTCAAAAATATAAGAATTCTCTACAGAATTCTCCTAATAGTTTAAAGAGAAAAAATTCAAACGTTTTTCATGGTGGCCATGCTCCAATCCTTGGTAAATCTCTCATCCATGAGTGGCTAGGCTCCTCCCTCTCAGGGAAGAGATGAAGCTCTAAACAAGTAAAATTTAGATTTATATTTTTTTAGAATGTGTTATTTGAATCTATGATTGTATAATTTCATATTCTTGGATTTAATCCAAGTTTTTAATAAACGAATTTTTCTACAATATGTATTTATTTTTTGTGATTTTAAATGCATTATTATACAACGGTACTATTGTATTGTAATTAAAATTTGAGATAGAGTATGTTAAGACGAAGACGAGTCGTGCTAAGACTTTGTCAAAGACGATTCGTACTTAGTTAAGATATTCTATGCCGGATCTTAATTATAATAATATTCTTGATGATCTCGTTAGTGCTTGTAGCCTAACGAATCAAAATAGATTCAAATAATAATTCCTTAATAAATATATAAATCAGTGCTATTAATTTAGAGTAGATTCAGAATTCCAAATTTTCTCACCATTTATTTTTATTTATTTAGTTTAATCTTTATTTAGTTTATTTCTAAAATAAATCAAAAATTATTTTCAAAAATATTGTAATAATTAATCGAAAGAACTTTATCAACTCAGCCTCCATATTCATGTGGACCGATACCCTACTTACTACTATTCCACTCAAATAGAGGATAAGTTATGTTATTTATTTTATTTGTAAAAGCCTCTTTCGAGGGCGAACAAATGATATAAGAGAAATACAATTAAATTTTAGAGTTATGAATCTATTATATTGCTCATTAGATCCTAATGAATTTAACATAATATCAATATGTGATACTGCCAAAGAGATATGAGATAAATTAGAAGTAACACATGAATGTACTAATCAAGTAAAAAATTTTAAAATAAACATACTTGTACATGAATATGAATTATTCAAAATGAACAAAGAAGAAAATATTTCTAACATGTTTACACATTTTACAAATATTATAAATTCTTTGAAATCTCTTGATAAAATGTATACTAACTCTGAAAATATGAGAAAAATCTTGAGATCCTTACCAAAGGATTGGGATGCTAAAGTCACTACCATATAAGAGGCAAAGAATTTAAACATGCTTGGCCTTGATGAACTAATGGACTCTCTAATGACCCATGAGATAGTTATGCAAGGAAGACTACAAGAAGAAAAGCCAAAATCAAGAAGATGAGTAGTTTTAAAATGCTCTCAAACAGAATCATCAGAAAAAGAAGATTCTGGAAATGAAGATGAAGATATAGCCCTCCTCAGCCAAAGGTTCAACAAATTTATGAAGAAATCTAAAAATTTCAAAAGAAGACCACTCAAGAAGGACTTCAACAAAGGCGAAATAAATAAAGGCGATTCAACAAAGAAAGACCCATTGATATGCTTTGAGTGCAAGAAACTGGGACACTTCAATGCTAACTGCCCGTTGCTAAAAAAAGGAAAATCAAGAAAATTTGGCAAAAAGGCAATGAAGGCTACGTGGGATGATTCTGATGGAAGTCAAGATGAATCAATTTCAAGTGATGAAGAAACTACAAACCTCTGCCTTATGACAAATGAGGAAGCTGAAAGTGACAATGAGGTAACACGAGACTCCCTCTATAATGAACTCTATGATGCTTTCAATGATCTGCATGAAAAATTTGAAAAACTTAAAGCAAAAAATAAAATTCTTAAAAAGAAGGTGACATATCTTTCAAAAGAGCTTGAAGATTTATAAAAGATAAATGAAACTTTAAGCATTGAAAAGAACACATCGTTACAAAATGATAGAATAAGTTTTTTAGAAAAAAAAATTGAAAACTTAAAACTACAAGCAAAAGACCTTTTTGAAACTATCACAAAATTTACAAAAGGAGAAGAAAATCTAAACAAACTTCTAGGACAACAAATGTGTGTATACAATAAAACTGGTATAGGTTACAATG
>JAUTBS010429813.1:0-15872 GCA_032361285.1 Aequorea victoria | reverse complement strand
AATGAGCGGTAATAGATAAAAGAATCCTGATAAACTTAAGCATAGCTACCTGCGAAAAGGTTTTCTCATAATTGATCCCTTCTTTCGGAGTAAACCCTTTTACAGCAAGCCTAACTTTGAAGGATTCTACATTTCCGTCTACCCCTCTTTTCATATTGTAGATCCATTTACATTCAATAGGTTTTACCCTATCCAGCAAATCAACAAGATCCCAAACATGATTGGAATACATATATTCCATCTCTGAATTCATACCTTGAATCTTCCGGTGTATGATCCGATTGCCCGATCAGTCGAGACCTGGTGGGTGGTCACAAAGACTGGCCGATGTCTCTCTCTCAATTTTTGATCTCTCAAAACCCTAATTTTTTTAAAAATCTGAGCCTAAACCACATATTTATAGATTAGGTTAAGTGAGGAAAGTGACCTGATCTGCAATTATGAACTACACTGGTGACCCAAGAATAATAATTAAATTAGCTTCCAAAAGAATTAAGAAATTACATATCAGCACCCCGTGGTATATTTCTAATTTTTTAAATTGTCATTAATTTTACTAAATAATTACAATTGCACTCCAATTCAATTATCTCAAATTATTACAATAAGAGTCCTTATTTGTCGAGCTATATAGCAAATAATATAATTCTCCCTGTTAAGCTTCCAATACCCGCTTGGTGAAATTTAATTTCACTAACATCTACAATCCTTGAATACCAAATTCAACTTATTTGATATACTACCAGATTAAATTAATAATTCACTGATCAGGTTTACTGGTAGGAACAAAACTTATGAATTTATCAAGGGTATTACAATCCAGAATTATTTTGGACACGGGTTCTTCTGAAATATAATACTGATTATATTCTAATATTTATTACCCAAACTATAGTGTCTATTGCAAAAATAAGATTAGATCTCTCCCGTAAGTAATTCAAAGTAATAAAATATTAAAACACGTCAGTATTCAATATTTATCGAGATTAAGAATCTATAAGCCCTCGAGCAAACTGTAAAATTATATAAGTCCAATCATGTCAGTATATGGAATTTAATTTCACCTTTGGTCCACTTCAATACATTCCTGATATACCGAACACAATCTCTCTTGAATTATCGAATAAATTCTTGTGATTAAGATAAATCACTGAGATTGTGTTTGCAGCTATACCGATAGGATGGCAACCCTATCTAAACTGTGAACTAATATAATTATACAAGAACTGGACTTCTGATCTTCTGTAAGTAAGTTAGACTCTACTTATCAGAATTCCTACTGTCTTTAATTACCGACATTCTGCATTTTAATTACAAATAATAAAAATGCATTTTTCACAAACACATATATAAATGAGCTAAGATAATCTAAATATTATTAATAAAAATAATATAAAATGTATTACACTGGTTTATATAAAAATTCCAACACCTTCCACTTCCATAGGACCGGGGACATGACGATGAACCCGTCTAACTTTGCCGTGACCACCGACATTCAGGCTTATAGTGTTCTCATGCCCTATGATCCCAACTAGGTGGACGATGAGGCTTCTCTTATCTACTTCTTGGGTTGGGTCCTGGAGTTCACAAACTCAGGGTTGGTCCGATACCAGCACATCTACGACACCTGTAGCACGATCCAGCCTAACAGAAACAATGCCCTCGACCATGCATAGCTAGCCCGAGCCTTTCTCTTAGACATGCTCAGCTACATGTTATTCTCAAATAGGGAACAGATGATGGGCGTGACCTGCTTTTGAGGCTTGTGGGACCTGATCCGTGTCGAGGAGTACGACGGGTGGCACAATACTTGTCACCCTCTACGATTATATGGGCTCCATCTTTCGTTGCAAGGGAGGCAGGACAAGAAGTCACTAGAGGGCCTGGGAGCTACGAACTCTCTTTACCTCTTTTTATTTTGATAATTCAGCTTTATAAACTATGATTTTATCTATACTCATGCATTTGTTTTTTATCTTTTTAGATATGGTGCTAGATCCGATTCCCAGCTCTCACTCCCTCTAGCCACTATGACGACATCTTGCCGTCTCTAGGGCCCGTCTGTGGGCTATGGACGTTTGAGGATAGAGAGTTGGTTATCGGTCTCTGGATAACCTCTGCTTCTCCTTCGACACTGTGATTGAGTCCCAGGTATGACTCTAAACTCTCCTTTTACTTATACACATTCATTTTATTATTTTTTATCATGTATTCAGATATTTGTGTTCTTTGACAAGTTATCTGGAAACCCTAGGCCGATGTCGCAGCGCGAGCCAGCCCTGACCTACGGAGGAGCTTTGACATTAACCATCATTGCATCCTCTTGGAGGGTCTCTTCTGCTTCTCCTAGTACTTAGGAGAGGGGGTCGTCCACCAGTCTTTGGGCTATGATGAGCCCAGGATGCCTCAGCCTCCCTCAGCCTTGATGCCTTCCACCGGATGCCTTACTCCAGCTGAGGTCAATCTCCACCTCCAGGGATGGCCTACAGACAAGTTCTTGGTGGAGGGTGACTATGCCGAGTCACCTGATGAGGCTTTTAGTGTCTATCGAGGTCCCGAACAAGGTTGTGCCTCAAACACGCCAGAGGAGTAGGCACAGAGGTCACATACTAGTGCAGATATGGATACCCGAGCTTTCGGTCCTCCCCCATCACTTGGAAGTACTAGGATGCACATGGAGGGATGCACCAGATCCCGATCCCTCAGCCTCCTGTGCCAGAGTGGAACATTCTAGAGAGCTTCTAGATAGTATGTTGTTAATTCTCTCTCTCTCCTATTTTGTTCCTGTCCTATTCATATGTGTCTTGAGTTTTTATACATTTATTACTTTTGTAAGTCCCCTGAGAGTTCATTGTGGAGTGCATCGAGATTATTGATGGGCTCCTCAGCATGCTAAAGAGGGCTAGACTAGAGGCTGTCAGGAGCCATGCCTTCACTGACCCGACAGCCCAATGTCGAGGTTATCTAGAGGGTATGCTTCATTTCCCCTTCTTTACATTCATGTTTATTCCATATGTGTATTTCTTTATTTTCTTATGAATTTACATTTTTTTCGTGCAGGGGAGCCGATCAGGTACCGTTAGGACCTCTTCCTCCCACACTGGCTCGGTGGTAGTTCCTAACGTTTCGGCATCTGTGAGTTCTAAGGATAGGAGCGACAATGATGATGGCAATAGCAGCTGGGGTGCCACAACATCAAAGTCAGTCCTGAGGGATGCATCGGGCTATGTCTACCCTCAAACGAAGAGGGGACAACATTGACCCTTAGCTTATGACTTCTTTTGTTTCTTTTCTTCTTGTATTTCTTACTTTTATTTTACTTTTGATGATGTTTATCCAGGGTCCAAGAATTATTTGTACTTAAACACACACACACACACACACACACATATATATATATATGAAAGATGTTCATTTTTCTTCTTTAGAAACTCGTATGGTTCTCTCTTTTTTTCTTGCATGCTTTTGGATGTCCAAATATTATCCCACGGGTGAATTTGATACATTGAAACTTGAAACAAAAGTTGGAACAAAGATTAGAGTGATAAAACATAAAATAGACACGCGAGTTGTTTGTATGCATACTGATTTACTACAGAAGCAAAAGACTCACGATTGTGAAAAAATGAGTGACGGCCGCAACAAATTGTGAAACAGAATGATGAGCGCAAGAAAAAAATGATGACCGTTAGAATTGGACTCTAAGTTTTTTGACCATTAGAACAAAGTGACGGTCATCTCTGTAATAGTAGTGGTCGTCAATGTGACTCAATTTGCCAAGATTTTGAAGGATCTTTCCAAACTTGTGGTTTTTTTTCTAAATTCCTTCCAATACCATAAGTCAACCCCTGGGGCTTCAAAATCAGTGAAACCATCTTCATATATCCCCCAAACCCTAGTTTATCTTGCCCTGGCCTCCACCAATGAGTGTCCTCCAATGGATGGATGAATTCTCCTCCCTCGAACGTGTTAACTTCGTGATATATAGGATGAGATCCTTATTTACCTTGAAACAAGTCAAAATTTGGGTCGCATTCTTATACTCTGCAGCTAACATGTGGGACCCCGAGCTTTACATCTTCAGGTTTAGGTATGAGGAAATGTGCCCTACTCTTGAAGACTTTCAGACTCTTCTCTATCATGCCCCTCTGGATATAGAGTTC
This sequence comes from Aequorea victoria, assembly GCA_032361285.1. Lineage (NCBI taxonomy): Eukaryota > Metazoa > Cnidaria > Hydrozoa > Leptothecata > Aequoreidae > Aequorea > Aequorea victoria. Next base: position 11,706 of record JAUTBS010429813.1, on the reverse strand, counting down.
TCTCCTACCTCTATAGGGAGTTTTCCTAAAATGCACAGAGAGGTGTGTGGTCTTGACCTGCGGGAGGCTTCTTTTTATCATCTGTCAAGTTGACCTTCTGACTGTCTGGCTAGTCACTAAGTTTTGGACTCCCGATTCCTTATCTGATAGTACTCACCAAATTCATCGCCAGAACATCTTTTGCATGTGCATCTTGTTCGAGTTCCTCTTTATTGCTGGTGATGGTAGAGCGAGCCTGATACTTGTTGATGTGACTCGCCAGATAGCCACATGTTGTGGCTTTGCTAGTGTAGTATTGGCCGAGACCATCCTTGGTTTGGATGCCGTTCTCTTGGGGAGAAGTACTTATTTCTTTGACAACTCATTGTTACTTCAAGTATACTCTCCTTTTATTCCTCTGATTTCTTTTCTTTTCTCTCATGCGTGCTTTGATTTTTGCGTAAGTCTCCCTTATAGTTTTTTGACCTACCGAGCAATTTTTATTTATTATTATTATTTTATAATTTATTTATTTTATAGATGTGGCTGCTAGAGAAACTAAAACTCCTTGAGGTGCCGACCGTGGTCAAAGTACTGGTCCGGGCATTTTCTTCAACAGGGGCTCTTGTGTGACCTTGAGACAAAAGAGAACTGGAAGAAGTGGTTGTCTACTCGTCCTGACAAAAAGGTATCATGGGTTTATAATTGCTATGAGATCATTAAGCTGACCTTTAATACAATGGGCCGTTCTGGCATTGCAGTGATTGGCTTATCCCAGGTGTCACTTATTACCATTCTCGTATACTCAGATAGTTTGAATGGAATCAAACCATTCCCACTGCTGACGAGATACCCATGACCTCCTTTCAACCTCGAGCTGAATTCTTATGGCGGCATGAGCGAGCTTGGCCTTCTCGGGAGAAGGTTTCCATGTGTACTGATTTTTTTGGCAAATTGCGCCAGGAATTTAAGGCCCAAAGGAGAAAATAAACAAGAAGGCAGAAAACCGTACACAGGAGAAACGAATGAGAGACTATGGGAGATTTTAAGTTCGTTGTGCCTCTAGTTACTTTTTGCCTACTTCTACACAATGAGTTTTTCTTTTCTTTTCTTTTTTAGACTTTTATTGTTAGAGACTTTGATTACTTGCTTTCTTCCACTTTAAAGGAGATAAATCATTAATAAAAGAAGGCACTGAGAATTTTTCCTTTATTTTGTCTCAATTGAACCCTTTGTGTGTATGATAAACGCTAACAACTAAAAAATACATTAAACTAATAAAAAGTACCTCTTTACATGTCACATACTCGGGCTAGGCCTTAGAATCTTAGCCTGAGTTAGGAGCGTCATTGCACGAATTGGTGGACTTTACAGATCGAACCAACAACAATAAGGGGTTAAACCTCGAGGTGAGGCTACCAACGTATCCCAAGATAGGAATCAGGCAATAACGTAGTTCGGGCTTCTGGTCTCGCTCTTGGTTTTTCCCTCTCCTTTTATCATTCCCTAACTTTCGCCAAGGTCACCCTTGGGGGCTACTCTAACTTTTGTATGGATCACCATTTTATCGATTTTTAACCCAGCAAGCTTCTTTATTTATTTTTATTTCTTTATATGCTCTAACTTTTACCTAGACTATCTTTTTAAGTGGACAGCCTAGCGAGCCTCTTAGGGTTAAGACTTCTTGACTCAATCAATGTTGATTGGCGTTGAGAACTCATTCCTCTCCATGTCCATGATCAATGATGTTTTCCCGAACATTAGTTTCTTTAAGAAGTACGACCCCTCCCAGTTTGGTTTGAACTCATTCATCTACTAGTTAAAGTTTCTCATACCTATCCTGCAGCCACTTAGCTTCTGACACTTGGCATTCTGATATAACCTTTAGCGATGACATTTCTATCTCTATAGGCAGCACAACCTACATCCCATAGACAAATGAATAGGGGTGGCTCCCGTGAAAGTCTGTAATGAAGTTCTATACCCTTATAAAGAGAATGGAAGCTTTGTTGGACAATCCCTATATGTTTCAACCATTTTCTATCTACTTTGTTCGTCTGTGGTCTGTAGGGTGATGACTTGTGTTGGGCGATGTGGTACTCGTTTAGCAAATCCAAGACTCGTTCTCTGAAGTGCAAGCTATTACCTAAGATGACTGCACTTGACACCCCGTAGCGATAGATAATGTTTTTCTTGATCAACTTTGCTACGTTAGATGCCTTCAGGACTGAGTATAAGGCATCCTCGACCCATTTGGTGAAATAATCAATAGTTATAAGGACAAATTCATGATTGTTGGATGTCTTTGGCGTGGTTTTTCCTATAACATCGATTTCTTAGACTGAGAATAGCTAATGAGAGGTCATGTTGTGCAACTCGGGTGACAAAACATGAATTAGGTTGGCGTGGACTTGACATTTATAGCAGCTAAGGACGTATCTGATGCAATCTCTTTCCATGGTTGACCAATAGTAACTTTTCCGCAGGATCCTCTTGGAAAGCATCACGCCATTCATATATGGGCCACACACCCCTACATGTATCTGTTCCATAATCTTTCTTCCTTTCTTTTTGTCCATGCAGAGTTTATTTGTGCCCATGTTACATGTATGATCTTTTATACAGCTTTTCTCCGCATATGATGAACTGTGTTGCTCGTCTTCTAATGGCACTTTTATCATTTTCCCTTGCACCATCAGGGTATTCCCTGTCTTTGATGAAGTTCCATATGTCATAGAACTACGACAAGTCATCAATCACTTCCTCTTCTATTGCAACAACTAACTTAAAAGCAGACCTATCCTTCTATTCTATAACTAGCGGTCTCATATGTGTTATAGTAGAGATTTCAATCATTGAAGCTAGAGTGGATAAGGAATCCGCGAACCGATTGCTTTCTCTCGGTGTATGGGTAAATGTTAGGTAATCGAACTAGTGAATCAGTTTTTCTAACTCATTATGATATGGCTTTATCTTTTTTTCTCTTACTTTCTAGTCACCCCTTGCATGGGATACAACCAAGTGTGAATCACCTATGACCTCTAGACCTTTGATCCCAAGTTATAGGGCTGCTTCCATTCTAGTTATGCACGTTTCGTACTCTACCTGATTGTTCGTCACCTCGAACGTTAGCTTGAAGGCGACCAGTACCCGGGCTTCTTCTGGTGAGATGGGTGGAATCCATATCCCAAATCTGAACTAATTGGCCGCCCAGTTGAAGTATAGCTTCCAGTCGCCGTCCATTTGGTGCAACACATCTTCGTCTGGGAACAAAAAATTAGTTTGCTCCATGTCTTTTTCCGAGTGTTCAGCTAGAAATTCAGTCACATCCCTTTCTTTTACAGATTTTATGGTCATGTACTTCAGATCAAACTCGGCCAAAAAGGAGTAACCACCTTGCCAGCCGTCCAATAAGTGCAGGCTTCTCAAAAATATATTTGAGTGGGTCTAAACGAGAAACAAGTACTACCGGGTGGGCTAGGAGGTAATGTCTCAACTTTTTTGGCAGCCTAAACCAAAGCCTAACACATCTTTTCTAAAAGAGTGTACATTTCTTCATACTCCAGCATCTTCTTGCTGAAGTAGTAGATAGTGTTCCTTGCCCCTTCCTCTCAATCATATGCCAGCATACAACCTATTGCGGACTCTATGACTAACAAATACATTATGAATGGCTTCCCCGGCTCTGGCAGTGATTATACCAGCATATTTTGTAGGTATTCCTTGATCTTCTCGAATGCCTGTTGATAGTCTTGATTCTATTGAAAATTGGTCCCCTTCTAAATAATGGTTAACAAATTGTTATCAATTTGGCAATAAAATGACTTATGAATTTCACTTTTCCCAAGAAGCTTATCACCTCCTTTGGGCTTGCCTTGTTGAGGTCTCTGAAGTCTATGCAAACCCTAATCGACCATCCTTCTTTGGTACGGGTACAATGTTGGCCACCCAGGTGGGGTATTCGGTCACCATGAGGAACCCTGCGTCCATCTATTTTGTCACTTCTTCATTGATCTTTAATGCCCAGTCCGGATAGACACAACGTAATTTCTACTTCATGGGCTTGGCATTTCAGCATAAAGGGATTCTATGTTGTATGATGTCAGGATCAATCCTAGGCATATCTTCGTAGGACCATGCGAAGATGTCTTTAAATTCTTTTAATAAACTAGTTAGCCTAAGGCGGTCTTTAGAAGACATCGTGGAGCCAATCTTGACTTCTTTAGGTTCATTTTCATTGCCAAGATTTATTAACACTATCTCTTCCATAAGTGGTTAAGCGTGTTTTCCATTGTACCTTTCAAGTAGGTCTTGTAAAAACTAAGGAATTTATCCCCCTTCCTTACCTAAGTTATCTAAGCCAACGTAATTATCTAAAGGCTTATCGATGTAAGCTAACTCCTCATCTATTTCATTTAAAGAGAAAGAATTGAATTCAAAGTACAGAGAGTTTTTTAGCGCACAAACATGCCCATTTAAAAAAAATTGTATCAAAATTGGAAAAAGGATTTTCAAAAGGGGAAGGGGAAGGCTCGAACTCGGTGTCTGACTCAGTTCTGAAGTCCAATGCATCATGCACCATCGAATTTTTGAACACCCACTGGCTGAGAAGTTCATCCATTGTATCCACGATCATCCTAGATTGGTCCGTTGACTAGTCCTGGCTTATCATCATCGCATCCTCCCCCTCATCCTCATGGTTGGCTTAGCCGAGCAACGTCCTTAGTCCAAATTCATCCACCATCTCCATCCAGGCCAGTGCGTCCTCCTTCCTTACTTTTCATCCTGCCTTACTCTCTTTGTTTTCCTCTTCATCCCCTAGATGATAATTAAAGAAAACTTCCATCCCTCAGTATCTCTTCCCATTGACTAGTTGGACCCAGGGTTCTAAAAATCCACATTAAGGGAAGTCATCCCTTTATCTGAAAAAATAGCCATTCAGGCTTCTAATTGCTCTTTCGTTCCTCACCGTGTTGTATTTCCTTATCATTCCCTTATTGATCTAACAACACCTTTCCTCCCTTAGGTCTTTCTCAGTAGGTTACCCTAGACCAAATGTGTATCTATCATTTGAGAACTTGATCGGTTTGGCATTGCCTTGTAGTCTTGGCCCCAAACCCATGCCCGAGAAGTATTGCATTTTTCCCATCCACTTAACTACCTTGGGTTCAGAAACTGCCCATTTTCTTCCATCAAAATATGTATATGGGGTGACTCGTCGAACTAGAATTCCTTGATCATCACATCCTCGTGCCCATGTTTGATCTCCAATAGTGGTGTGTTGTTAGTCGATTGAGAATGGATGGAAGAGTTTTCGTAAATGGTAATGACTTTTTCACCCACTGTAGACACCCCATTTTTTACTAAATCGAACATCATTCGGTTCCCGCTCGGCTTTCCAATGATAAAATGTATGGCAGTCCCATTCGAATGAATTTCCGTACGAGTCTGAGAGTCTAAAGAGTACCCAAAACACACGGATACAACCCGAACCATCCAAAAATACCAAAAATACTCCTCGGTGCAACCACCCAGCGTGGCGCCACCTCTAAGTGGTCCACGCCACTTCCTTCCAAAATATCTCATGCCACTTCAAAACTCAATTGCTAGCGTCGCGCCATAACCTTTTCACACCCCTGGCCAAACCATGTCAGAACCCCTAAAGTGCCTTCAACCTAGTGTTGGTGCCACCTCAAATTGGTGCACGCCACCTCCCACATGACGCACGCCACTTGAGAGGAGACATCGCCTGAAATTTCTATAAATAGGACCCCCCCAAGCCAAAAAAAGAGTTCTTAGAGCATCAAATCTCTGTAGAATTCTCTCCAAATCAGCATATAATCCAAACCCCCAACCCAATTAATTTAAGCTAACCTCAAAACTTCACTTAAGACTACCCGAGACTTCAGAAACCTTTGCTTTGGGAAGGACTTGGAAGGCTCAAAGACCGCGCGAAAGGACTCCCGAAGGTGTGCCGTACATGAGGAAGAAGCCGAGCCGTGGATATTGCTTGAGACTTCACTTAACTCACGAGATATACGGTAGGCCCTCCTGTTCTATTCATTTTTCATTTATTTCCCTAAAACTTCTTTCTAATCGGTAAAAAAGGGAGAAGAGGTCGTTGGCCTCATTCTCCCAGGTTTTCTTTCTTATATTTCTTACTTTCCTCGTCTAAGTATGTTTTTTTTAATACTAGAATCGCATATTAGTTCATTTTCTATTTTTTAGTCTTTTCGTTAATTTTAGAACCGTATGTAAATTATCTTTTCTTCTTTTTCTTTCTATTATAAAAACACATGCACCCGAGTACACTATTTTTTTAAAAAAAATAGTAGCCTCTTTGGGACCTCCCAGTGTCGAGCTCACTGATCCATAGTGACGCGCGCCATCTCCCGGGGTCCTAGAGTGGCGCACGCCATGTCCCAGTGGCGCGCGCCAGGCCATGAGGTGGAAGGCGCCACCTCTGTTTTAAGACCAGTAGCCTCTCTGTTAGTATGTTATGCATGTTTTCTACCTGTTATGTTTTCTGTTAAAATACCCTCTATTCTGTGTTTTTTTTTCTTTCTGTTATAAAACACTTGCACACAAACACACTATTTTCCAAGAATAGTAGCCCCTTTTGGGCCTCTGAATGATGAGCTCACTGATCCATAGTAACGCGCGTCATCTCCAGAGGACCCCAAAGTGGCGCATGCCCACCAAGGGTGGCGCGCGCCAGGTAAGAGGTGGCGCACGCCACTTCAGTTAAAAACCAATGGCTTTTCAGTAGCTTTTCTTATATTTTTATGCTTTAATAGTACGTCTTATATGCATGCTAGCACTATTATGCTGTCATCTCCCCTTTGGACATGCCTTAAGTGTGAGTATGCATAGAAAGCCTTAGTTCTAGGTTAGGTTTTAATTTCTTGTTTGCTTTTGTAATGTTCTCTCTTTATCCCATTTTATGTATGTGTTGCTTTTGATAAATTTAAGATAAGAGCAAACGGAACGGTTAAGTAGAGGTCGATCTTTGGATCGGGCGAGAGGGGTGCCTAACACCTTCCCCTTTCGTACCCTAGCTCCCGAACCATTTACTCTGGTAAGGACGGACTAGTTTGCCTTAAAAGTTTTGGTTTACTCTAAAAAAAATCGTGTGGTCTTTAACAACGGACGCACATTTGAGGGAAAACTCCTATTTCCTTTCTCTCCTCGTGGTTCGTTCCGCATACACTCCTCGTTCGAGTGAGGGACGGAGGAGGGAGAACAGAAAAAGATGAAAGGGCAGAATCCCCACAGTGGTGACTCCACTGGGGATTTATTTTAAAAGTGAGTCAAACTTGAAAAATATTTCAATTGTTCTTGTTTTAAAATTATCATCAGTATTAGCATTGCATGCATTGGTTTTTCATCTCCTGACTTCCCTTTTTCATTGGGTACTTTTTAAAACAAAAGAAGAAAGGAGAAAGTAAAATAAGACAAATGATTTCCAACCCTTTACTTTGGCGGTTATTTTTTGACTGTCTCGGAGTTATGTAGGCGATGTTAGCAAGCCTTCTAACCGTATGCCCCTTTGGATACTGGAAAAAAGGATCACTGCGTGCTATTTGACCTGGCCAGGTACTACTTGGTCAGGGAGGTATATTCTTGATTTTATTCAGAAGGTACCCAAATACTGGACTACCAAGCCTTTTCACATGCATTTAGTTAATCTTAGAACTCTCCCTTTAGGACAAATACCGTTGTAGGTTACATGTTTTTATTTTTTTGGTTTACTTTTGTTTTATTAGAGTATTTCTTTTCTTTCTTTTTCCTTCGTTGAGCCGAGTCTCACCACCCGAGTCTCATCTTTCTCTTTCCCGAGACCCTCTGTGGGTTATCTCGGGTTTGACGCCGTTATGCCGTTTCCTAATCGTCATTCGTTTCTTTTAGCTGGGTCTCGACTCGTATCTCTTTTTCTCTCTCAGGACCCTCCGTGGGTTATCTTGGGTTTGATGCCGTTATGTCGTTGCCTAACCGACATTCATTTTTTTTGGACGGGTCTCAACCCGTGCCTCTTTATCTCTCCTGGGATCCTCCGTGGATTGTCTCGGGTTTAACGCCATTAGGTCATTGCCTAACCGTCTTTCATTTCTTTTGATCGGGTCTCGACCCGTGCCTCTTTCTCTCTCCCAGGACCCTCCGTGGGTTGTCTCGAGTCTGACGTCATTAGGCCGTTGCCTAACCGTCTTTCGTTTATTTTGGCCGGGTCTCGAACCATGCCTCTTTCTCTTTCTCGAGACCTTCCGTGGGTTGTCTCGAGTTTGACGTCATTAGGCCATCGCCTAGTGTTCGTCATTTTTCTTTTTGAGTTGAGTTTCACCACCCGAATCTCGCTTCATCTTTCTCAGGACCCTCCGTGCAACTTTCCCATGTCCGACGCCTTTAGGCCGTTGCCTAACCCATTCGTCGTCTTTTTGAGATTGGTTTTATCAAACCCGTGCTTCTTTCCTCTTTTGAGATTTTCTGAGGATGTCTCAAACCTCCGATTGTTAGGTTTCGAACCTGACTTCCCTCTCTTTGCATCTTGGACTGGGTCATTCAACCCGTACCTTGTTCTTTTTGTTCTGGAACTCCTTCGGAGTTATCCCAAACTTTTTGCGGTCGTTGGGCTGTTGGCCTAACCTCCTCTCTTTCTTAAGAGCCGGGTTGTACCAACCCATACCTCTTTCTTTCTGGGAACCTCCGTTATTCGTCCCGTGTTTCTTCATCATTAGGCTGGGATCTAGTCAAAATTTTTTGGTAAGGTCCTCCGCCATCGAGCCACGGCTCAATGTTTTTGATGATAGTCTTCTGTAATCTTCATCAATCGCATTCAATAGTATACATCGGTCTTTATCACCGCTTCATCAATCGTATTTCAATAGTGTAAGTCGGTATTTGTCACCTCATCACCCAATTTATCGAGTTAGTGCAGTCGGTATAAGTCGACTTTGCCCCGCATCCACCGCCGTTTGAGCTTCGGCTCGTTGGAAAAGTCGGGTATCGTCCCCGCACATAACCTCCCTTGCCGTCTGAGTTCACCCTCGCACAAAAAGGTAGCGTTTCGTCTCCCCTCCCCTTTTCTTTCTAAGTGTAGAGATTCAGAGTCTCGACGGAAGTCGGGTCCATCCCGTACCTTTTTTTTATTTCAATCGTAGAGAGATAAGTCTCGTCGGAAGCCGAGCTAACAAGCTCGCAACCTTTCCTGCCGCTTGGTGGAAGTTTTTTTTCCTTTGGTTACTCTTCGTCGACCTTCCCTTTTCTTTTATCCATAGTGATTCAGAGTCTCGACAGAAGCTAGGGCTTTACGCAGCCTTTCTTTTATTTTGTCCGTAGAGAGATAAGTCTCGACAAAAATCATGCCCATCCCCTCACCCCCTTTTTTGTTTTGGCCGTAGAGATACTTTTCGAGGGATAGGTCGGTGACGTCCCGTGCTCGTATTTTTCATCTATTCTTCACCCGTAGAGACCCAGCCTTCTAAGACTCGACAGAGAGGGCAAGTCGGTATCGTCCCACACCCTCGGGCCTTTTTCTGTCGTTTGAGATTCAGGGTCTCAGATGGAAAGCCAACGCACACCGCAAACCTTTATTTTTTCTGCCGTTTGAGATTTTGGTCTCAGACGGAAAGCCGGCGCACACCGCAAACCTTTCTTTTTTCTTCCGTTTAAAATTTAGGATCTCAGACGGAAAGCCAGCGCACACCGCAAACTTTCCTTTTTTTGTCGTTTGAGATTTAGAGTCTCAGACGAAAAGTCAGCGCACACCACAAACCTTTATTTTTTCTGCCGTTTGAGATTTCGGTCACAGAAGTAAAGCCGACGCACACCGCAAACCTTTCTTTTTTTCTACCATTTGAGATTTTAGTCTTAGACAAAAAGCTGGGGCACACCGGGGCACACCGCAAATCTTTTTTTTTTCTACCATTTGAGATTTCGGTCTCAGACGGAAAGTCGACACACACCGCAAACTTTTTTTTTTTGTTTTTTTTCTGTCGTTTGAGATTCTGGTCTCAGACGAAAAGCCGGCGCACATCGCAAACCTTTCTTTTTTCTGACGTTTGAGATTCTGGTCTTAGACAGAAAGTCAGGTCCATCCCATAAATTTTTTTTCTGCAGTTTGAGATCATAAGTCTTAAACAAAAACCCAGGTATCGTTACCCGTAACCTTTTTCTTTTTTTTGTTCTTTTTCTTTTTTGGGGTTTCCACTTGCTTCTTCACCAGCTTTTGGCTACCCATCTTATACCTCACTGCTTAGCGTTACTTCCTGTGTCATTTTCCTCGTAGAGTCATCACGAACTATAATATCTTACGAGCGGTTTCGTTTTCATCTCTTTAGGGTTATCATTGCTTCATCAAACTCTGACGCTACGGTCGCCTAGATCTGGTTACCGAGTGGAAGAATTAAAAGATCATATTCTAATTCGGAGAACTGTACAATGGCAGGAGATGGTGATACAAATGCTGTATTGATCTGAACTCTGTCACAGATGCAGTGAGCTCTGGAAGGCATGACCCTCACGCTTCAAGATCAAACTCAGGCCCAGGTTCAGTGTCAAGCCGAAATGCGAGCCCTTCAAGCTAGTCAGGTTCTGAGAGATCCACATGGTGAAGTTGACAACAACCAAACTTGGGAGGAGGAACAATATAGCACAGATCTTCTAGGAATCAGGCCTGCTGTCAGTATTCCTACTACTGCTGCTGGTGGTATTCCTACTGTTACTGCTGCCACTGTGATAGACCCGGCCTTAGCCCGAAAGGCCTTACTGTCTGACAAAATAGACAGGTTGGAAAAGGTACTGAGGAAAGCGCGAGGAGTTGACGAGTACATGTTAGATGTGGAAGGACTTTGTTTATTTCCCGATGCCAAGCTGCCTGAGAAATTCAAGATGCCGGATATAGAAAAATTCAACGGTGCCGGCGATCCTAGGATTCACCTGCAGACGTATGTCGGTACCCTATCTCCTATGGGCATCGATGATCAGCTAAAAGCACAACTCTTCCATCGGTCCCTCTCCGGGGTCACTCAACGTTGGTTTCTAACCTTGGAAGGCACCAGAACTAGAACGTGGAAAGATATTGTTACGGCATTTGTCGGGTAGTACAACTACAACGTCCAACTGGATGTAACCATCAGGGAGCTGGAGACCACTAAGCAGTTGGGAACAGATGATCCATTTTTTATGAAGTTCTTTCAGAAAAGTCTCACTGGGAGTGAGAATTTTTTGTTGACTTTTTGACCCACTAGACAAAAAAGGTAGCTAAAATGACCAACCGGCCTACAGAGAAGAAACAGGTCCAGACGGTAGTGAAGAACTTACAGCCTCAGTTTAGAAAGTACCTCATCACCCAGCCGCTCATAACTTTTGAGTAGTTGTTTGATGCGGGCATCCAGATTGAGGTTGCCCTCCAGTAAGGTGAAATTGATAGGACAGAAATCAAGACTAAAATAGGTACAGGACAACAAAGAGCTCGGAAGCCTTATCAGGGGCAGAATTATCCAGGTCAAAGCAGCTACCCTAACAACCAGGCTGGTTTGAGCCCGCCAAATCATAACATATCGGGGGCCGTAGAAGTAAACACTATCAACCCTCAACCATTCGATCCTCAACGATTTAATCCCTGGCCTTTCAACCTGCACTCATTTAACCCGCAGTCGAGGCCGTTCAGGCCACTGTCTACTTTTCCCAAAATTCAGAGAGTCTTCAACGAACTCAGTGTTCTACTCTCCG
>JAUTBS010429812.1:1321-23931 GCA_032361285.1 Aequorea victoria | reverse complement strand
AATATACGAACTTTTTTATTTTCACAAATTATAAATGAGAAAATTTTATATAATAATCATTAATGAATTTTCTCACTTTTTTATCAGATTTTTCATTTTTTATTTTCTAAATGGGAAATTAATAGTTTCAAGAAATATAAGAGCTCCTTTCTAATTTCTTAAAATGAGAAATTTCACATTCATTTTGAAAATGAGAAATTTTTAATTTTTTTTGTAAAAATGAGAATTTTCTTTTTTCGAATTTTTATATTTAATATGGATCTTGTTTAATAAATCTAGATAAATATGTTTTAAAAATATAAATATTATTTAAATAAGATGTATATAATAAAATTTATGTAATTTTAAAAGTTAAAAATACAAACTAAATTATCTTTATCCTCTCTTTTCTCCCTCTTCTTTATTCTATCTATCTCTCATTTATTACCTTTATTTTATTTATATTATCTCACTTATTTTCTCTTTATTCTCTATTTTCTCTAATATATATTAAGGGTATTTAAAAAATATTAAATTAAAATAGAACTTATTAATATGTGACTTTTAAAATAAAACTTAACATTACACAAGTTCAAAAAATAGGACTTAATGATCCAAAGTTAATTTAATAAAAAATAAGAAAAAGATTCTTAAGAAAACTATTGGTCCCAAAAGTTTATGTAGCTGGTAAATGTACAAATTAGGAGTGTACAAATAACTCATCAAATCATTTTAATTCGACAATTCGTACCAATCGACGTGATTTATGTGGGTGAGTGGGTTGGGTGAAAAAAATAAAGAGAGTGAATTGATTGTGAATTATATTTCTTCAAGGTGCTAGGCTGCTATCAATTCAACCTAACCTGGCTAGAATATATATTAGTTATTGTGTTCATATATTCGATGATTCCAATCTCATGTATATATTTGTATTTACATAAATCTCTAATAATTTAAAAGAAACAAATTAGAGCATTTATGATTTTGATTGCTACTATTATATATTGTGAATATTTTTTTTGACAAGTATGTATTGTAAATAATATTGATAGAGAATCTAAAGATATTAGATTATGTTATTGTTGTTGTTGTTATTATTATTATTATTATTAAATGACTACTATTGCTTTTAGTTGGTCTTACATGTGACGTGGTAAGTATAACTTTTTTTTCAAAATACAATAGATTTTCTTATTTTTTAAAAATTAATTTAAAAAAATGACCCCAGAGTGTTACAACTCGCCGTGAGTTGAAACAGTCAAAAAACTTCATCCAACCCGTTGGTTTTGACAATCGGTGGGTTGAGAAATTCTTCACCCGCCAAAGGTGGATTGATTGAGAATTTCATCTCAACCCGCCCCAACCCAACCCGCGCACACCCCTACCAAATACACTGCAACTACATAAAAACTCGAATTAAATGAATGTGAAAGACTTGAAATACTAGACTAAAAGATTAACCCATTTCATAAAGAAATCTATCATTAAACCTCAAATTCTGGTAAAACGCTGATCCGATTATCAAAAGACATGAACATCTTCATCGTCATCTACAACTAATTCCTCCATCATCACCAAACGATGAGTGTGGTGGGAGAGGTTAGGTTAGAATTATATATAGGTATTTCTAGGGCTACACAATGGCATGACCTATTCAACTGAAATTAGAGCGTGTGTGTTTAGAGAATTCACATATTGTACAATGAAATTTCTAATCCCTACAAGCTTTAACTAGAAAAGAAAATAACAGACATAAATACTGAAAATTTGCATGTCCTAAACGAGCATGCCATAAGTGCAAAGTTTTAAAGGAGAAAATATAAGATTTAGACTCAGGCAAGACAGAAGCCTGAAGACTTGATGTGATGGGAGGTGACGAGAGTGGTGCCCCAAAGTAGTATAGCCCATCCCGCTCATAGCCTCTGCCAAGAATCTTCTTCGAACTTAGGTCCTGAAGGTAACAATGAGTAGGTAAGAAAATGGCAGCACAATTAAAATTGTGAGCAAAACGACTAACAGATAAGAGATTAAAAGCAAAATTAGGAACATGGACGACAGATGATAGGGTAATATCAAGAGAGATAGACACATCACCCTTATGGCGGATGTAAGAAGTGGACACATCAGTAAGACAAACAGTTTGATTAGGAGCAATGACAGGAGAGGGAAAAAATAACAACTCACCAGTCATATGATCATTAGCTCCAGAATCCAGAACCCAAGTAGGTTGTGCAGATTGAACATGAAAAGCAGTAGGAGTACCTGAAGCAAGGGTAGCGATAGGAGTTTGTGATATGCCCTGAGAACGAGCAGTAAGAGAATTAAGCTCCTGCTGAAGCTGACCAATCTGAGACTGGAGGCTAGTAAGGTTAGAGAGAGCAAGGGCAGGCGATCCAATACTTCCAATAGTCTCGTCAAGAACAGTAGTGCGAGCGGACTTAGAACAAGAGGGAATAGATTCGTCATGAGCCATAAGTCACAACCGATGGGAATAACCACCAACAGTAAAAAATATGAGGCAGATACCACCAAAGGAGACAATACCAAAGGAGACACCAGCAAACAGAGGGATCACTGGAGGTTTGACAGAGGCCAATGGAGGTTCGGCGAGGGTCACCGGAGGCAAGTGGAGGTCCGACGAGGGTTGCCGGTGCCAGAGAATGGTTGGCGAACAAGTTATGGAGGCAGAGGTTGTCGACGGCGGCTGAACGACGAAGTTTGAGTTGCGAACACACCTCAAAGTTTGAGTTGCGACTGGACGAACACACCTCAAAGGTTGACGACAAAGTTTGACGGCGATTGGACGACGAAGTTTGTCGACGGCGAAGTTTGAGTTGCGAACACACCTCAATGTTTGAGTTGCGACTGGACGAACACACCTCAAAGGTTTACGACAAAGTTTGTCGACTGTGAAGTTTGAGTTGCGAACACACCTCGCGAATCAGATCGCGATCAAGACACGCGGCGAAACCAGAGGTTTGCCGAAGGTCGGTGTTGGTGCTGAAGGTCGACGGCGAGTGGATAAAGTTCGTCGACGGTGACTGTACGAAGATCGGCGATGGTCGGTGAGCTCGACTGCGAAACCAGAGGGTCATGTCGGCGAAAAATAGGGTCACGGCGACTGAGTGTCACGTCGTGAAACCATTGGGCTTCGAAATCAGAGAGTCGCGAAACCTGGGAGAAGAGAGGAACCAGGTCGCGAAACCAGGAGAGGCGACCAGGGAGAGGTGTGCTGTGCAAGGTCGAGTGTCGACGGCGACCAAGGAGAGGTGACGTCGAAGGCAGGGCGGGGAACTAGCGACGCGTCGACGGCTAAGGTTTGTCGATGACGACGACGACAAACAAGGGAACCAGCGGCGGCTAGGGTTTGGCTCTGATACCAAGAAGAAATTTGGAATTTTAAAATCTCCTAATCATTTATTCCCACTATAATCACATATATATATATACAAAGAAAGATCTAACTAATGAAGGAAATCATATATACAGGAAAATAATATATACACGGAAAAATGTGGTCAACATGACAATAAATAAAATATCCTAATCTAGCATGACCATAAATATATTAATTCCAAAAATTCCAAAAAGAACTACTTCATTATCGTTCATATTCTTTGAGTTATTTCGACAAACAGCCACCAATGCTATATCCAGAATCAGACGACCTCAACAAAAGCTCCCTACGAAATAGATATGGTGTCACCCAAAACTACTCAGTTTTCTAGACAAAACTTTGGTTAGTATTTTATACAAGGAAGTGACGAAACTAATAGGTTTACAATCTCCAATCTTCAATGATATCTCCTTTTTGGGAATCAAACACATGAATTTGGTAATTGTTCATGCAGTTACAACTCCGTTTTCAAAAAAAAAAAATCAGCTAGAACCGTCAATATCTAACTTAACAATTTCCCTACAATCTTGGAAAACAGGCATAGTAAAGCCACCATGTCGTAGATATGTCCCTCTCACCATCGAAAACTACATGTCTGATTTACATCTCTTCGAAATGCCTTTCTAAACACCTAGCTTTTCTATCATCAATTGGGCACCAATCTAAACCCTCTATTCCCGGTCTAACTACGCCTCCCGAAGATTACAATCTTGAATAAAAAAGTATGAATCTCATTGACAATTAAATCCCCTCTCTATCGACAATGCTACCAAGGTCAACGCTCCATTCTTTTAATGAATTCTTTTTGCCTTTTTCCATTTGCTACCTTATGAAACATCTTGGAATTGTTATCCCTTTATTTTAGCCGTTTCATTTTAGCTTCTTGACTCCATGAAATTTCTTCCCTTAAAACAACATTTTCAAACATGATTTGTCCTATTATATTCTTCGTGCTATCAGGTATAAGTTTATTTCTAAAAAATTGGCTGTTATAACAAATGGTAGGCGTCATCAACAGCGCGTAGCAGAAATTTGATGGATGCATTTCATGAATTCCAAGATTTAATCCCATTGATGAGTTGTGATAGTTAGAAATCTTAACCCTCAAATTCTATATAAACTACCTAAAGAGTCATTTGTATATCGTATGACAACCAACCCATTGTTTTGTCAATGGTGTTATTTGACTTTTGTTTTTCATTTTTGTAATAAATGCCTCGTGTAGTCTACAAACTTCTTGGTGCTTCCACCTAATCAGTTAGTCTTTGTTCTTTTATCTTCTTTTCTTTCCCCACTCTTTCTTTTTTCGTGTTTTTCCACTTGTAAACTTATTTGTTATTATATTTGCTGGTGCAGAATTTTATCAGATACGAAACACGTCAAAAACGCGCCGATACAAAGAGAGCCCTAAAAGATCTTCTCTTCAACAGTGGCTCCTCCAACATTACATTTCAGGTAGACGTTGCTTAAACTATTTTTGATAGAAAGCTGCAACTTCATCCCATCTGTTAATTCGATGATAAATTATGCTATTCGCGGGGTATATTTATTCTTATTCTTTGTTGGCTATGTTTATTTACAATTTGGAATTTTTCTTTGCAATTTGATTCTTGAATAATGTCATAGATAGTAAATTTGATTTCCACCGTATTTAGCCAGACGCTCAATTTTTTTGTTTTTTTTTGGTTGGGGAGAAATAATCTTCTTTGTTTCACCCATAGAATAGAAAGGTTTCAGTGTCCTTGCATGCTAGAAACTAATCAATTTTTGAATAGGAAAGGACAATATCAGTGTTTTTATTTTTTGCAATTTGGACTCAAATTCAGTTAATTTATCAAATCAATGATTTTCATTGTTCTTCAATTTTTCTAATTTCTTTTTTTTTTATAAGTAATTGGAGGCATAGCATTTTTGTCGGTTACGAAACAAAAAAAAAAAGTAATTTGAGGCATGCTGTGTTGTTGAACTCTTAGAATTTGAAGAATAATTGTAACTACACAGAACTTGGGCCAACTGTTTGTGTCCAGTACTTCACTCCTCATTCAATATTCAATGTCTTTAGTACACCAGACCCTAGGTTTATGCATGTCCCTTCCATAATTACTTAAGAATTGTTCTTAATTTAATTTTTCCCTGTCAGTTTCTTGGGGTTACATTAATTGGTTATTGATATGTTCTCCTGTTTTCCTTCTTACTGTTTTACCTAGAATTCCTTCTCAAGAATGGATGAAGCAACCAACTGGAACACGGAGCATGCAGATCATTCAGACAGTTCAGATAAGAAAAGTCAATCAAAGTCTTCTGCTCGGCGTGCCAGTAAAGCTCAGCGCAAGAGAATGAAACGTGAGACTATATTGTCTGTTAGTTCTTTTCTTTTTTATTTCCTGCATTTCTTGACTTTTTTTTTTTGGATTAAATACTCCAATAGTACCTAAAGTCATTTTGGTCCCTAAAGTTTTAGTTTGCATCTAATTGATCCAATCGCTGACTTTGATTCATATTACTAACTGAAAAGGGACTATGTGTCTCTTCATGACGGCTGCCACATGTCAACTTTCATCAATTATTTGGATGGAGGTTACAATTGGACCATTTCAATGCAAGTTAAAAAAATTCGGGACCCAAGAGACAAAATTGAGACTTTAGGGACTAAAGTGATAAAGAGCCATTATTGTATTATATTCATTTTTTTATCTATTACCTATACATTAAGTTTATGCTTTTAGAGTTTAGGGCTAAGGTGAATGTTCTAGATTCTTTTACCTCATCCCAATGATGATCGATCAAACTAACCTATTACTTTCTTTTTTCTATATGTTATCTATTTTATGCACAACTCAGAAAGCAGAATGCCATGATGACTAAAAAGGTGAAAAATATGTTCTTAGTAGTAGATTTACCTGTGTCAAGTGGTACAGGAGCTTATAATAGGTTGTTTTTATCCCCATCAAATGTTGTTCCAAGGATTTTGAGGTTTCTTGCAAGAGTCCACATGAAAATGATAATTTCCATGTTATTTATTGGTGATGCACGCTTAAGTCCACTTTTGATGGTATTGCATAAAAGAGTAAAAGATCATAAAGATAGTTGACAAGTTGTCAGCTGTAGATTGTATCGGAGAGATGTACGCTATTAAGTGTTTCATTCATATTGAATACTTGGCCTCTAAACATATATGAAGCACAATCTCGTAAAGCTTTTCTACAAAAAAAAATTGGATAACACTTATTGTCCAATCAAAGCCCACATTTTAGGCACAGACATAGAAGTCGTAGTTCCAAGCTTAGAAGGGGGGGGGGGTTAAGGAAGCAACAATGTGATTGCACTGAAAAATAATGGGGCCACAGTTCCATATTTAGCACATGTACATCTATTATGGCATCTAAATGCTATGTTATCTGTAACACACAGTCTATGTAATGAATGACTACAATAATCAAGTGCTTTTTGCCGGCAATGGGGATAGCGGGGGTATCCTTTTGATGTGGGATAAAAGAGTTGTTCTTAAAGAAAAGCAGGAGGAGGGATGCCTTTCTTTGTTCAGTCTTTTCCGCAGTGTTGATAATGGTTTCCGGTGGGCTTTCTGTGGAGTGTATGGTCCGGGAGACGACAGGGAGAGGGATGGGATGAGCTGGTTGCAGGTGATTTTAGATGGGAGGTGCCGTAGTGTGTGGGTGGGGATTTCAATATTGTCCGGTTCCCTCATGAGCGTTTGGGGTGCAGTTCTATGTCTCGAGCAATGAGGTCCTTTTCCTCATTTATTGATGCTTTGGAGTTGGACGACCTTCCTCTATTCGGGGGTTCCTATACTTGGAGTAATAATCAGAATCCTCCTTCGATGTCCCGAATCGATCGTTTTCTGGTCTCTACAGGGTGGGAGGAATATTTCTCTTCTGTATCTCAGTTTTCTTTTCTCAGTTTTCTTTGCCGAGATATCTATCTGATCATGTCGCGATTATGTTGGATAGTGGTGGGTTTAGGCGGGGTAAGTCTCCTTTCAGATTTGAGAATATGTGGTTGCAAGTCGCTGGCTTTAAGGATAGAGTGGCTGGTTGGTGAGGTGGCTTCTCAATGGAGGGGTCTCCATGTTCAGAAGGTGGAGTTGATAAAGACTGAACTGAAAAGGTGGAATGCTGAAGAGTTTGGCAATCTTAGTGTTTAGAAGGCCAAGGTCATTGCTGACATTCGTGTCCTCGATTCAAAGGAGGAGGTTGGCACCCTCTGAGATGAGGAGAGCTGTCACAGGGAGGTCCTAAAAGGGGAGTTTGAAAGGTTGGCCAAGTTGGAAGAGATTCACTGGGGGCAGAAATCTCGGGCTCTGTGGCTTAAAGTTGGGGATAAGAACACGTTTCTTCCATAGGGTGGCTAATGCCCATAAGCGGGTAAACTCGATTAGAAAGGTGTGTGTGGATGGTGTGATGTTGACGGACGAGTAGGACATTATGATGGGTGTCGTAGAGTTTTACCGCCGTCTCTTTTAGGAGGAGGATGGCTGGAGGTTGCATCTAGATGATCTCCATTTTGACTCTATTGGTGCCGATGATGCAGGACTTCTAGAGAAGCCTTTTTTGGAAGAAGAGATAGTCAGAGCTTTGAGGGATTTGAGTGGGTATAAGGCCCCTGATGGTTTCACCGTTGCTTTTTTTAAGCATTGTTGGGATGTGGTGAAAGTGGAGGTTATGGGTTTCTTTCATTTTTTTCTTTAGCCATGGTTCTTTTGATGAGAGTCTTAATGCTTCCTTTGCCATTCTCATTCCTAAGAAGGGTGGGGCAGAAGATATCAGGGACTTCAGACTTATTAACTTGATAGGCTTGACCTATAAGCTCCTGGCTAAGGTGTTGGCTTCCGGGCTAAAGAGTGTGCTTGTTCGGTGATTTCAGTGTCCCAAAACTCTTTTGTGGGTGGGAGACAGATCCTTGATGTAGTGTTGATGGCTAATGAGTGTGTTGACTCCAGGCTCAGAAGTGGGATGTCTGGTATTATCTGCAAGCTGATTATTGAGAAAGCTTACGACCATGTGAATTGTGATTTCCTTCTTTATGTCCTTCAGATGATGGACTTCGGGGATAGGCGGAGATCTTGGATCAGTTTTTGCATCTCTTTAGTTTCCCTCTCAGTGTTGCTGAATCGGACTTCAGTTGCCTTTTTCCAAACTTCTAGAGGTTTGAGGCACGATGATCTAATTTCCCTCATTTTGTTTATTGTGGTGATGGAGGCTTTCAGTTGTCTGATTCGAGGGCTGTGCGGAGTGGTCTATTTTAGGGTTTTCAGGTTGCAGCGAGGAATGGTGAGTCTATGTCCATTTCACATCTTCTCTATCCTGATGATACCTTGATCTTTGCAAATGATGAGCCTTATCAGTTGGGGTACCTCTATTGTGTGTTGCTTTGCTTTGAGACTGTGTCGGGTCTTAAGGTGAACTTGGCTAACTCAAATTATTCCGGTTGGGGATGTGCTGTATATCGAGAGTTTGGCAGGTATCTTGGGGTGCGGTATTGGGCCTCTTCCATTCTCTTATTCGGGCCTTCCGCTAGGGGCTTCGTTCAAGGCGGTCTCTGTGTGAGATGGGGTGGTTGAGAGATTTCAGAGAAGATTGACAGGGTGGAAACGTCAGTACCTTTCTAAGGGGGGAAGCTCACTCTCCTTATGAGTACTCTATCTAGTCTCCCGACTTATTTTATGTCTGTTCTCTCTATTTCGAGTTCGGTAGCTAGGAGACTTGAAAAGTTACAGAGAGATTTCTTGTGGGGTGGTTTGGGGGATAGTCCCAAGTATCACTTGGTGGAATGGTGCCAAGTTTTCTCCTGGGGCCTTGGCATCAGGAGGTTGATCCCTTTCAACAAAGCTCTTTTGGGAAGTGGTTGTGGAGGTTTTCTGTTGAGAGAAATATGTGGTGGAGAATGGTTATTCAGTGAAAATACGGATCTTTGAGGAGTGCTTGGTTCCACCCAAGTTTCTACTTCTTATAGGAGGAGTTTTTGGAAGGCTATAAGTAAGTTGTGGGATGAGTCTTCGAAACACATCTTTCTTGAGATCGGGTGCGGTGACCGTGTTAGTTTTTGGTCAGATGTTTGGTGCGACGATGTGTCCTTGGGTTTGGTGTATCCTCATATCTGGGCTTTGGCTTGGGATAAGGAAGCCTTAGTTGTGGATTACCTTCGGCAAGACTACGACTTTTGTTTTTGGGACATAGGTCTAAGGAGGGATGTACAAGATTGAGAGTTTCCCCAACTGCTTTCTCTCGGGCTGTGATTGCGCTGTTATATGATCACGGGGGGCAGCTGGTGGTGTGGATCTTCTTAGGTGGAGGGGGGACCGGAGTGGGAGGTTTACAGTCAAATCTTTCTATGGCTTTTTGTCGGGGGGTCTTAGTGTTGCTTTCCCTTGGAGGTGTGTTTGGAAAGTTGGTGCCCCTTCTAAGGTAGCTTTCTTTGATTGGACTGCGACGCATGGGAAGATCCTCACTCTTGAGTCTTGATAGCCTTATTCGGAGAGGCCACGTGTTGGCTAATAGGTGTTGTTTGTGTAAGGTAGACGGGGAGTTTGTGGATCATCTGCTTATCCATTGTGTTTACTCGTCGAAGTTACAGGGTTTTGTGTTTGAGAAGGAGGTGATTGGCATCCTTTTGGGTGGAGAGGAGGGAGAGTGGCTAGGTGTCGGAAGAAGGCCTGGTGTTTAGCTCCTTTGTGTGTGATGTGGACTATTTGGATGAAGCGTAAAAGGAGATTTTCTAATGGGGTCCAAACTTTGCTTCATAGGTTGAAGGGAGTCTTTCTCAGTTTTTTGTATAGTTGGCTTTCTAAATTAGGAATTCTGTCCTTTTTGATACTCTAGATTTCATTGACAAACTCTATATTGTTAACTCTTTTTGGTTGTAGAGTTCTTGTTGGACCTTTTTGAGGGAGCCATTGTAATTGGGTGACATTCTCTTAATGCCCTTTTTCAATATATTATCTTATAAAAAAAAAGTTGGGTTGTGTGGAACAATTTTTGTGGGTGGTTGAGATTTTGTTTTGCTGCTTGGCATTATGAATAATAGACAGCAGACCCTGTTTTGTTTCTCAATTTTTTTTCCCATATTTTTTTCTGTTGGACGAGCATTTTTTTTCTCTCAATGGTGTGCTCAATCATTATATAGATTGAACTCACATTATTGCACACAGTCGTGATTTGACACATTCATTTCATTTAACATTATATTAACAAAATTATCCAAAAAACTTATCATTGTTGTATGATTGCTATCACTCAGTTGTCTTCTACATTGTCATAAGGTATCTATCTACATCGTTTTCTTTCTGTAATTGTTTCTCTGTTTGTCACATGACACACTACAAAACATATGCAAATAGTACAAAATATACATTAAAACTACATGTAAACATGTATAAAACTAATTTTGTGCATAATTCCTACATTATTTTTCAATAATTTTGGGTATCCCCTCCCAATTGTTTTGTGCACCCGTAGTATATCCATTTCAGCAATATGGCAAGAAAACGGTGTTAGGATTAGCATATGATGCTTCATTCTCGTTGTCAAATGTTAAGTGCCTAAATTGGGCTCTATAAAATGTGAGATATAATGGTGAATGTGAAATCTCATACCCGAAGGTAATCATATGGAACACACCCTCTAAACAGGAGAACAACTACGTGAAGTTGCATATCTCTTTTGGAGAGAAACAAAACCAGAAACATGGAGGGGGCATCCCCCTACCAAAACTACATCCCTAGCAAACAGAAGCAGAGAACAATACTCGTAACTAAGGACTGAAAAAACTTAGTAAACAAAACATCTTCTTTGTTTTTTTCTCTGACAGGATACTGCCATTGAAAGCAGGAGAACAACCACTCATATGTCAGCGTTCAAAATCATGGTAGATATATTCCACCCCAAACATAACTGCCAGTCGGATTGGTTGTTCTGGCCATGTTTTCAAGAGCAACTTCTAGCTCTTATGTCCTCAATAACCTTGAATAATGAAGTTGTGTCTTTTCTTATTTGCATCAAGACCCTGTCATTTCTTTCCCTCCAAATAAACTTTCACGACAGGGAGATTTTGGATATTGTTATCATGCATCTAAAATACTCCGGCTTACAGTTTTGGATGGCCCAATGTAGTTTTTTCATTTCATTGCTGAGACCTCCTATTTACTTCATTTCTTCTTAAGATCTCACTCCAAATCCATGAAGAATACGGGAATTTGAAGAATAAATTTTGTGGAATCTCATCAGGCTTGTTGCATAAAAGGTGAGAAGAGTCTTCATCCCCCATTCATGCAACCTACCTCTTGTAGCCATTCTTCCATGGAAAAGAATCCGAGGATAAAAGCATATTTAGGAATATTTTGTGGGAACCGTATAATACTATGCCATTGAATAGAATGTATTTAACTCTGATAGATTCCCACACTTTTTTTAGGAGTATTCCCCATTTGAGCTTGGAAGCCGAGCCACTGCATCTTCTCTATTAGCATAGCCCTCCAGTCATTTGGAGTATTTGGTATTATATCTTGAACTGTTCTGTTCCTCTGTCTAGCCATGTCCAATCCTCTTGGCGTATGATATTGGCTACCTTAGCTTTTAAGGACTTCCCCAAGTTGTAAACAACTCTGTCACCATATTTCTTGTAGAGGGGCCCTAGGGGATGCCAATTATTGGAATGTATCTTGCCCGTCACCAATGGTATACCTGATAATGGCTGCCCATTATCTTTCAGATTGAGTAATCCATGACTTATGAAAGTGAAATAAAAAATAAACTTTAAAATGATAGGTGAAATTAAATTTGTTCAAAATTTTAGTAAGGCAGCTTCGAAACATTATTTCCAAACTATAGGCAAAATTTCAAATTTTCGAATGTCAGTGGGGGCAACTGCTCCCGCAGGGCCTTTACTGGTTCCACCCATGTCCATGAGGAATCTACAGGAATGGTATGTCCCATGAGCTATTATGCTTGATGAGGTAAGTATGTATCCATTTCACTCAGAGTGTCATCTTTTTTTACTAGTCCATAAGTGTCTCAGCATGATAGCTTTATTCCAAAGTTCTAATAGTTTGACATCAGACATCCTCCTGTTTTTGGAGTTCTTACGGGCAAGTACACCCCCACCTCCCCCAAGCATCCGAGCCAAGGTGCATTCAGTGATTCTACCTCCTCGATACGGCGCGATGAATTATGTCCACAAAATGGAATGAAAATGCTTATTTTCAAGCGGTGGTACCTGACCTCCATCTCTTAATGCTTTTGGAGCATATACTGATTCCCATCTAACTTTTGCACCTGACCGCTTTAAACCCGAACCAGATCATAAAAGACTGTTCAATGCCTTTTATATCTTTTAGCATCTTCAAGGCATGATGAATAAAGAGCTCCACTAGATTTGACTGCTAAACAGTAATGATTTCATTTTTTTTTTCGTAGGTAAATAGTAATGATTTCATGAACTGTAGTCTACCATGGTAAGAGTTTATTGGACCAATTCTGAATTCTGTTAGGGATTTTTCCTTTTAATTGACTACAGTCATCTTCCTTTAACCATGTGGAGAAAAGGAGAACACCAAGATATTATCCAGGGAGGGTACTCCCTGAGATTCCCAGAATATGATCGAGCCTTTCTTTTTGTTGAACAGTGATTCCTGAGAACTTTTCTGCAAGTTTGGCTTCACTCCAGCTTGAAGATAGGATTCATTCATCTTCTTTTTTACCACTTTATTGGATAGCTTATCTGTACCACACAAGATAGAAAGGTCATCAGCAAAAGCAACATGACTCAGATTCAAATCCTTGCATCTGGATCTGGGGTGAATGTAAAAGTTACCCTTCCAATATTCGAAAGCACTAGTGCTGGAAACCCCTCCATACCAATAAGAAGGAGATGAGGAGAGAGGGGATATCCCTGTCTCCTCTCCCGCTCTTTTCACCTTTGAATTAACCTTCGAAAGGTCCATTTAATCGACACTATGAAGGCATTATTGGCACAATCTTTGATCCACTTTATGAATTGACTTGGAAAATCCACAAGGCGAATAAGAAATCCCAACTGACTGAATCATAAGCCTCCATTAAGTCCACATTTTGATGGAGTTTCATCTCTGTGATAATTTTCTTACTATCTCCTGTGTCAAGAGGATAATGCCTATAATTTTTGTCAGAATTGTTTGCAGTCTGTCTACCACAATCTTGGAAATGCACTTCTACAATGTGCTGCAGCATGCAATTTGTCTATAGCCCCTTATTGTTATTAGATTATTGGTCTTACAAATGAAAGTCCAAGCTGTGCCATTCCATCCTGTGGGAATATTACTTTCCTCAAGGAATATTTCAACGCATCTACAACAACTTTTCTCAGTAGCCCACTTTTGATTATAGAAAGCTGCACTGTAGCCATTTGGACCAGGGGCTTTGTCTACATTAATGGAGAACCTGGGTTTCTTAACATCTTCAGCTGATACTAGATTAAGACTTCTATGAACTTCTAGCCGTGGAGAAAAAAAAAATCTTTACGACTACACTAAAATAAGTAGGTTTAGACTCTTGAAATATTGCAAATGCCATAACACTGGTGAAAATTGAAAAGAGATTCGGAATTGGGGTTAAATTCTTTCCAGTTGGATAGAAAAATGAAGATCTTTATATATGATTTTTTCCGTAAGAATCTGTAAAGCGGTGAATCTATGGTAAATGCATCATTAATCCGTTACTTGATTCAGTCAAATTGATTACAATTGATTGCATCAGATTTTATGAAAATATTAGAACATACAAGCATGATAGTGAGGAATTAATGATTAAGTTGAATGAAGAAATTCAGAGCATTATGCTGTTTCTTTTCTCCTGTACGGAAGCAGCCAAACTATGGTGTTGCTATTTAGAAAATGAGTTTACAAGCGGAAGCTCGAAGGGACTGTCCAATTTAGACTTGTTTCAACTCAATTCTGGGACGAGATAAGGTTGATGAACACCAAATCTTCCCGAGACCATCCACCACAAACCACACATAGCGGACGACAATAGTTTGCAGCTGCTAATGTATTAGTTTTACTTCATTTTCTATCTTAAGGGTATTATTGTAATTATGTGATGCTTGATTTAATATAAATAGATGTGAGGTGAAAGGGACTAATTAATTTAGAAATCCTAAACCTATTTTTATCTTCATTTCAACTTGGTATCAGAGCCAAATCGACTGAAACCCTAACTGACATCTTCGACCTTCGTTGTTGATCAGTGCTTTCGTCGCGTCTTCATCGCCGACTAGTGCTTTCGTCGTGTTTCCATCGCCGACCTTCGTCATCATCCCTCGTCACGCCGTCGACGAGCGTCATCCCTCGTCGATCATCGACAATCTTTACCTCGCCGATCTCTGGATTCAACTGGTATTCGCGATCTGCGCCTCGACCTTTGCCTCGATTGGTATTTGCGATGTCGATCGTCAACTGATATTCGCGATCTCGATCTTGATCGTCGACTAGTCTTCACGAGTTGTTCGCGATTTCGATCTCAATTGTCGACTGGTCTTCGCGAGTTGTTCGCGATCTCGATCGTCGCTTGGCATTCGCGATTTGTTGTTCGCGATTTGCTGGTTCGTGATTTGTGCTTGTTTTCTGGACTTGCAATTTGTACGCGACATGTTAGGGTTCATGACCTCTGCTGCTAGGGTTCACGACCTCCGCCGTTAGGGTTCACTTATGCAGCACCGATTGATCCATGTTTCGAATGTAAGCAACACCTTTGTAGCTTTTGATGGATGTTCATTTTTGTTCGCGATCTCCTTTTTGCAGCCTTTGGTGGATTCGATTTAGTTGCCTTCGTTTGATCTTTGTTGCGTTGATTTCTGTTCAATCGCGATCTAGTTGCTCACGATTTGTTTGGGTTCGTGATCTGGTTGAGCTTTTATTGTTTGCTGTTTGCTGCTCGATGTGTTCTCAATCACATTATTTATTCTTATTTGTTGCTATGGTTCCTTCGTCTGATTCTCATGATGCGCTCATTACTCAATTGGGTAAGCTGGTTCAGATGTTACTCTCTGCCTCTTCCACTGCTACTTTAGCGAATCCAGGTAATATTGCATGTGCTGCTACATTATCTCCATCATGGGTCATTGATTCTGGTGCCAGTTCTCACATGTCCGGTAATCCTTCTCTATTTTCTAATTTGACTTGCACTCACCATCATATTATCTTAGTCGCCCTTTTAGTTTTTCGATCTTACGGGATGTTCTAACTTTTGCATATGCTGTTGTTTTATCGGTTTTTAACCCAGCGAGCCTCTCTCGTCTTTGTTTTTCTTCTTTTTTTTATGGGTAATATTTCTTGAGTTGGTCCAAATTGGTTGGGGGGTTTGCTCTGGAATGGCCTTCTGGACTTTTGATTCTGGCTGCTTTCTCCCTTCTCAATGTCCCCGGTCTGGATGGCATCCCCAATCCGTATTCCTGAATCAAATAGCTTCTCGAATGTCATGAGTGGCTGAGTGATCAGGTATTTCTTGAACTTTGGCTTCAAGTTCTTTACCACCATTTTGACTTATTCCTTCTCTGTTGACCTGTTAGTTATTTTTGCGACCTTTTTCCTCTAGCGGGTCAGGAAGTCCACAAAGGCCGGGGTATTCTTCATTCTAGTCCGTCTTTTTTCTTATCGTCGAGGCTTTATGTTCCTAACTTTCCGTTTAATCTGCTTTATGTGAGTCAGTTAACTACAACGTTAAATTGTTCTATAACGTTTTCCCCTTCCTCTTGTGTTTTTTAGGACCTCCAAACCAAGAAGATAATTGGTTCGGGACATGAGAAAGATGGGTTATATTTTTTGGATATGGATCACACGCCTCATACCACTGCCTCTGCCTTGAGTGCTTCTGTTTTTCCTCTACAGTGGCATCTTTGCTTGAGTCATCTGTCTTTGGCCAAGCTAAAGTTTGTTATTCATTCTTTGAGCCTTATGTTTAGTTTCGAGTGTGAAGCTTGTCAATTTGGCAAGCATCATCGTAGTTCCTTTCCTAGTAGTAGTCATAGCAATAAGTCTGAGTCTTTTGATCTCGTCCATACCGACATTTGGGGTTCTTCGCTCACCTCGAGTGTTAATAGATATTCCTATTTTGTTATCTTTGTTGATGATTTTTCTCGCATGACTTGGCTCTTTTTGTTAAAGCAGTGATCTCAATTACCTTATGTTCTTTTTACATTTTATAATGAAATTGTTACACAGTTTGACAAGCGTATTAAAGTTCTTCACTCTGATAATGCCTTAGAATATATGTAGTCGGCTGTTGATCATTTTTTTATTAGTGTCATCCATCAGACTAGCTGTGCTCATACTTCTCAGCAGAATGGTGTGGCTGAGCGTAAACATCGTCACCTTTTAGATGTTGGACGTACCTTACTCTTTCACATGAAGGTACCGAAATATTTTTGGAGTGACGTTGTTCTTACTGCTTGGCACCTTATTAATCGTATGCCTTTCGTTGTTCTTAATCAGAAGTCCATTTTTCTTTATTATACCCTGCATCTTCCACCTTCTCCCTTACTCATCGGGTGTTTGGGTGTGTTGCCTTCATTCGTGTTCTCAATCCTCGTCTTGATAAGTTGTCTCGTCATGTCCGTAAATGTGTTTTTCTTGGGTACTCTCATACTCAAAAGGGGTATAGGTGCTATCATCCTAAATCTCGTCACTATTTTGTTAGTGCTGATGTCACATTCTTCGAGTCAACTCCCTTCTTCACTTCTCCTGGTCAGGAGTTATCCTCTGACCTATCTGTTGTCGTGAGGGGAACCAACCTCTCCTACTTTACCTCTCCCTCTTCCGTTTCCATTACAGGTTTCATCTAATCAACCCTTGCAGCTATATTAGCGATCTCAAGATAGGCCTATTGTCTCTTATGGCCCGACACCTGCATCTTCTCCGTCGGACGTTCCTGCTCCTTCATCATCATCTCCTTCTCCGAATGATGACTTACCCATCTCTTTGAGCCGAGGTAAACGTACTTGTGCTCAACATCCTATTGCTCAGTATATTTCTTATGATCGTATTTTTTTTGTCTTCACTCCTTTGCTAGTACATTGTTTGTTGTTTCGGTTCATTCCTCTGATACGCAGGCTATGTCCTTATCTGGTTGGAGGCAAGCTATGGATGAGGAAATGAGTGCCTTTCATAAGAATCAGATGTGAGAGCTTACCCCTCTTCCTTCTGAGAAATAAGTTATCGGTTATCGCTGGGTGTATACAGTCAAATATCTACCTGATGGGTCTATTGAGCATCTTAAGGCGCGGTTGGTGGCGAAAGGCTATACTCAAACATATGGCGTTGATTATTTGGAGATTTTTTTGCCTGTGGCTCGCCTTAATTCAGTTCAAATTCTTCTATCTATTGCCGCTTGTCGTTCTTGGCCACTATATCAACTTGATATCAAGAATGCCTTCCTTCATGGTGATCTTCAGGAGGATGTCTATATGGCTCAGCCCTCTAGCTATGCTGTGTTGGGTAGTGAGCACCTTGTTTGTCGCTTACATAAGGCTCTGTATGGTCTGAAGCAATCCCTTCGTGCCTAGTTTGATTACTTCAGTTCCGTTGTTCTTGCTTATGGTTTTCGACAGTCCACATATGATCATTCTGGTTTTGTCTATCATTCGTCTGGTGGGACTATTGTGATCATTGTTTATATCGATGATATTATCATTTCGGAGAATGATTCTGTTGGTATTATTGACGTAAAACGGCATTTGAGTCAGCACTTTCATACCAAGGACTTGGTACTCTTCGTTATTTTCTTGGAATTGAAGTTGCCCGCTCTTCTAAGGGTATTTCTTTATCTCAACGTAAGTATGTTCTCGATCTTCTATCTGAGATTGGGTTTCTTGGTGCACGTCCTGCTGATACTCCTATGGATTCTACAGTTAAACTTGACACTAAATCTGACACTTCCTTTCCTGATGTCGGCCGTTATCGTCGTCTCGTTGAGAAACTCATTTATCTCAGGGTTACTCGTCCCGACATTACTTATGTTATTGGGGTGATTAATCAATGTATGCATGCTCCTCGCCAGCCTCACTATGATGTTGTGTGTTGTATCTTGCGGTATTTGAAGAGTGCTCCTGGTCGTGGTTTGCTATATCGACCATCTGATTCTCTATTTATAGTTGGCTTCAGTGATGCGGATTGGACTTGTAGTTGCTCTGAACGGTGGTCTACATCTGGTTATTGCACTTTTGTTGGTGGTAATCTGGACACTTGGCACAGTAAAAGGCAAACAGTGGTTGCCCGTTCGAGTGCTGAAGCTGAGTATCGTGTTATGGCCCACACCGCGTCTGAAATAATGTGGGTCCGGTCTCTACTCCAAGACTTCGGCATAACGACTACTATTCCTATGTCCAAGTTTTGTGATAATCAGACTGCTATTTTTGTTGCTAATAATTCCATTTTTCATGAGCGGACTAAGCATATTGAGATTGATTGTCACTTCATTCGGGATTTGTTGATGCAGAAACGTATTGTCACTCCTTATATTCGCTCTGACGACCAGCTTGGAGATATCTTTACTAAGCCGTTAGTTCGTCCTTCTTTTCGCCACTTGTCTTGCAAGATGGGTATCTTTAACATCTATGCTCCATCTTGAGGGGAGTGTTAGCGTATTAGTTGTACTTTATTTCTTTATTTTAAAAGTATTATTGTAATTGTGTGATAGTTGATTTAATATAAATAGATGTGAGGTGATAGGTGCTAATTAATTTAGAAATTCTAAATCTATTGTTCTCTCTCTAACCCTAAAAACTCAATCTTTGTATTTCATATTTCAACAAACCTACCGTGTTTGGACCAGTTTTCTGTGTCGGGAATTATGTTTTCTTTTCTCAATCATTGTTTATCCCCCCCTCCCCCCACACACATTTTGGAATAACTCTTCCTCTGTTATGCAAAACTCAATGACATATATTTCTGCACGTTTTGTGTTTTATAAAAATACCTTATTGTCATGCCATCTAATTAGCACATCTAAGACCCCAGAGGAGTCATATGCCAGCATCTGCACCTAAACTGTAGGCTATAGCTAGATGAACAAAGCATGCTCGAAAATATATGCAATACTTTTAGGTAAACATTTGAATCCAACTGTACTGTGCTCTGTGATCAGGACATGGTGCTTTTGCACCATGAAGTGGAGGTAGACTTCCCAGATGGCCGACCGGCAGAGAAACATAGTGCCACTCTGCTGGATTTTGGGAGGACTTTGAATGGGAAAACAACCACTTCTATGGCTTTTACTGTTGGGATTCCCGCAGCCATTGGAGCTCTGGTATCTACTTGTTTGACATTCTTTAGTTTTTGCACCAAGATCTCAATCACTGCTGGAACTAAATAATATTTACTTAAATTGCCACAGCTCCTACTTGCAGACAAGATCAAGACAAGGGGTGTCTTAAGGCCCATTGAGACAGAAGTTTATGTGCCAGGTAATTGAAGCTCACTTGTTTGGTACTTGTGATTCTAGTGTTAGTGTTGGACAACAGACAATTATGTTGACTAGTGGAGTCCCCGGCCCCGGTGTCCACCTTTTTTAGTATGGGGATGGTTCCCAACCTTTTCTACACAATGGTATATACATGGCATAAAAGGCATATATAGGCCTACACAATGGTTATTGCACTTCCAACTACATTTTCTAGATTCTGTTTTTGACTACAGTATTCATGTTTGCAGCCCTAGATATCCTACAAGCTTATGGGATCAAGTTGCTGGAGAAGATCGACTAACTTGGACTAGGATTGCTTTTTATATCCCTACTTTCTCCTGTTTAGATAGATGCACATCTCATACTGGCTGTGTATTTTCTAAAGTTGAATATGAATCGTGAGACATCTTATACCAATGATAGTGATGATATGCTTAAAATTAAGGCACAAATGAAATTGGTGCAGCTGCAAAATGGTTACTTTAGACAGACATGACAGTAGAGTCGGGCTACGGCATCAGTGACCAAGTTCTCGTGAAAAACTAAGCGAGAAGAAAAAAAAAAAACTCAGCATGTAAGATGACCCGACCAGTGGTGATCAATCAAGGGCTTCTTATTAGCTTTTGGACTAAAACTGGCATAGTTGTCCTTTTGAATGCACAGCCATTATGACTAAATTATTTACTGCCTAATGTTTTCAACCACGGTATGCTCTGGTTGTAACCAGATCATGGGCTCTTGCCAAAATTTGGACCGTGACAGGCCCAAATTGAGTGCAGTGGCCCAAGCCTAGTCCCAAGACCTAAGAACTTGAGTTTAGGCTTCAGCCCTCGGGGGTGGGAATTTTTGGAGTGTTTTTTTTACGTTCAAGAGTAAGGAAATCAAAATAAATAAATACAGAAAATTCATGCAGTCTATCAATTAGTATTATCAAGAGTAAGTTCATGTAGTTTATTTAAGTAAAGAAACAAATTACATTATTATAAAGTACATTTCAATTAAATACACTTACATGTCTATCAATTATTTATATTTATCTTCTCTTGAACTAATTTAAAATTAATAAAAAATAAAAAATACACTAATCATACAATTTGTCAAGACTACCCATGGAGATGGTGTCCAAATTTTCATGTAGTCTTTTCTTCTCATTCATGTGTTGTTTACTCGCACTAAAAATTGTCAAACAATTGCGAAGATAAAAATATTTAGTATAGAAACAATTGTGAAGATAAGAATATTTAGTATATCACGGGTAATAGAAAATAACATTGTCCAATATGATTCATGTTGTTTCTAATATTTTAAAATATAAAAAATTTTGTGGTCATTATTTTCTAAAGTATTTAAATAAGGTTGTAATTATGAGAGAACTACATTGATGTTGTGAAAATCTTCTATATTTTACTTTTTTAAGAAATATTAAATAAACTACTTCCAGATGGGGTGGCTATAGTGGGTGTGTTCTGTTACTACATTTTATTTACATTCATCAAATAATCTTTGAAGAGCGTTTAAAATTAGTTTAAATTGTTCTTGATCATCATAAATAAATTTAAAAAAAAAATTATAAATCAAAATCTTTACACTTGGAATCTAATACTATGGCTATTCGAAAAATATTTAATAATTTTTTTTAAATATTTATGCATTTAAGTTTTATATTACCAATTACATCAAAATATCTTGAATTTTCATAATAGTATGTGAAAATCTCTATTACTTTTGCAAGTTGGTGTAAAACTAAGAGATACTACAAATATAAACATAAGAAAATAATTTAGTTAATTCATAAATAAATAAAAATTAAAGCTTTTTTGTACAATAACATTGCCTCAATCTTCACTAGTTGGTGGGCAAACATTAATTATAATTTGTTTTTCAAAAAATAAATCAATTGCTTTTCTTTGTTTAATCACTACTTGTGACATATTGTAGCTAGTATTTCTACTTCTAGTGATAGTGTTTAATTTTTTAACTATCTTCTAAACATATTTTTCTATAATATTTTAATATTTTAACACTACTATAAGTTATTATAACGGCTTGTCTAATTTTATAAACAAATTCATTATATTGATTAAATATTTTTTAATAATTATATTTAATATGTGCAAACAATAACAAACATGAAATAATTTGTCATTCAAAGAAAGTGTTATACTAGGTTTAAGATGTCAAGTGCTTTACCTCCTCCGATGGGTGCTAGTACAACCTGACTTGCTCAAACTTATCAAAATTTTTGTCAAACCTCAAATGCATACCAACTTCTATACCATCATTACTTAAGACAACGAAAATTAACTTTACAGAACATAAGAATACACAATTTTCCAAACTAAAGAGCTTAGCTCATCATCATTCTACCTCTTAACATCATACTCATATGCAGAGTTTAAAAATAACTTCTACCTAGTAATAACGTAAAAGTTTGTGCTTTAGTAAGAAAATTATAGTTTTTCAAAGATAACTTTCAACAATATACTCAACATGGATGATAAGGTTTATAAGTTGAAAGTTTATGCTTTAAAAGAAAAAATTTCAATAATTATTTTATAAAAACTTTTACCAAGAAAATTTGCACATGCATCTTATGCAGAAGGTTTTATCTTCATTGCTCTCTAATAAAAAATTTAAACTTTTGTAAACAACTTTCTCATAGTTTCAAACATACGACTTTTAAGTCAAATTTTAAACCTTTTAAATGTAACTTTTCAATCACATTTTATCATATTTTCGAAAAATTTGTACCTATAAACATATATATTTTCAATGTATTTCTACACATG
>JAUTBS010429702.1:5690-15873 GCA_032361285.1 Aequorea victoria | reverse complement strand
AAAAAAAATTAAAAATAATTTACATAATTTTTTTAAAAAGAGAATGCATTTGATTGCTAGAATAAAGAATTATTTATGAAGAAAAAAAAAAAAGAACATATTTAGATCGTTTTACAGAATTTTTATTTTTTAGCTCATTTGTTAACTCATTTTTCTAAAAATAATTTTTTTAAAATTGTTAATAAATACATTTTATCTATTTCCATAAAAAAAATTTAGAAAAAATAAAAATAAAAAATACAACCAAATAGGACCTATATTTCTAAGTGCTCAACCCTCCACCACCAAAAAAATAATGATTTAGAATTTTAAAATCAAATCAACGCTGATACAAACAAAACAAAAAGCCTTTTAATAAAATATTTTTTATAATAAATTAAAAAAATATATATATACAACTTTTTCTAAAATTTATAACATTAGTTCAAATTTTATAATTAAATGTTTCCAATGATATTGTAAATTGTATAATATAAGTTTTTCTAATTTTTTTATTATTCACCGGTGATTACATTTATATTTTAAATTCCACTCATTCAACAAAATAAAAAATTAATCTCACCCTTTGAGTTTATACAAAAAAATGTTATATACAAAGAGCAAATATACACATGGGTAATGTATTTAATTAAATTTTATAGAAAGACCATAATTTAAAAGGCTTTAAAATATTATTACATACATAAAACCTAATCATATCATAATTTTATATTCAATTACTGATATTATAATAAATCCTCTATGAGATTAGGAAAACACCAAAGAAAAGTAAGAAAGATTATTAATAGTATCAAACAAAATGGGAAAGATAAATAATTGAGAAAATAAATTTGTCCAAGATTTTGGAGATATAATAGGAAGATCCCAAAAATTAAGGGTTCCATTAACTAATATGATTTTTTAAATATTTCTAAATTTTAAAAATAATTATTTGAATGAGTTAGCCAATAAGATATTTTTTAAAAAACAATTAATTCAAGATTCTAAGAAAATTACTATATTATATCATATCTCACTCTTATAAATATTTTTTAAAGATTAGCAAATTATCCTTTTTATATTTCACTCTCGCTACATCTTCAATTTTTTCTCTCGCTCCTGATTTCTTTTTTTTTTTTTTAAAGAATCTCATTGCCATTGGTTTATAAATATTTTTAAAAAAACTTGGATATTGAAAGAAAATTAAAAAACATAATTAATATTAAAAATAAAAAAATAAATGAGGAAAAAAAAGAGAAAAGTAAATTGGGAGTGGGATACTGCCACTTAATAGAGAGGGTGTTAATATTTTTTGAGATTTTAAAATTAAGGTTCCATTTATTTCCACATAAAATAATTTTTGATAAAATGTTTTACTTATTTTCATTATTTGGTTTAATAAAAACAACGTAGAATATTATTTTAATAAAATATTTTACATCATAAAAATAAATTATTTTACATAATAAAAATATAAGTTAATTTTAGTAGCGGTTGCGGCGACGGTTGTAGTGGGAGCAGTGGCAAAAGTGATAGTGGCGGCGGCGGTGGTGGAAACGGCCCTCACAGCAGTGGTAGTGGTGGAGGCGGCACTCGCAATGGTGGTAGTAGCGGGCCATAGTGGTGACAGTTGTGTATCTTGATCAAAGAATTCTTACTATTTTTTCTATTGTAAAAAATATTATTTAAATATCACCAAAACAAAACAGAAGCAAAAATATAGTTTTTTGCAAAGTAGTCTAACGGGAAGAATATTTTACATTGAAACAAATAGAATTTAAGAATTTGGAGAATTTAGTAATTCTACAACATTAATATTTAAGTTTAATATTTAAATACTTTACATTTTAAATCAACATTAATATTTTTAATATGAAGAACTGAAAAAGTAAAAATTTAACTAAGAAAATTAAATTCGTTAAAAACGAAGATAAGTCAAAAAATTTGATTTATTGACTTATTTTATCTTTTCTAATTTTTTTTTGTCTTTTGGTTAAATTCTTTTACCTTTTTAATTCATCTCGACAGAAATATTTTAAAAAATAAGTTTTTTTTGGTAAAATCATAAAATAATTTATTAAAAATAAAAATAAATATAAATATAAATAAAATTTGTAATCTACCATTCTGAGACAGCGTGTTATTTTATCATTGACCAAAGTAATTTCTATCATTAAAGGAATCTTTTGGAAAAATTCAAATTGCCGAAAGTGTAAAATGGAAAGCGTGGTCGGACTTTGCACCGACATATCGCAACGACCTGTGCATAACTTTAGGGCTGTGTTTGGCAAAAAAAAAATCCATCTAAATAAAGGGAAAGGAAGTAAATTCCTTAGTCATTTTTTTAAACATTTTATTTAAGTTTTAAAATATTAATCATCAAAAAGTTAATTTTTATTTTTGTATCGATGACCTGTTTGGGATAAAGAATTTAGTTTTTTTTTTTTGTAAAAAATTTCAGCTTTTAACCTATACTGTTTGTCATCCCAAATCAATTTTTTTCACTTATTTTTTCAAAAATAAAAAGTCTATCAACATTCCAAACAACATAACTTTTTATAATGAAATGACAATAATACCTTAAATATAAAAATCAACTTTACACAAAAAATTTATGGAATTATTGAAATTACTACTACAATTTGAAAATATATGCTTGTAGGTTGAAATGAGATATAAAGAGGGTCTCCCTTAAATATGGAAAGAACTATTCCATATTGAGTAAAAGACAAAAGAGGGAAATAATTCTATGTACGGGCGTGGTTAGGATAGTGATTTTTTTCCCGGCCCGCTTTCTTAGTGTTATTTTTTTGAATTTTTTTCGCAATATAATATATAGGATGGGGACAATAATTGTTATTCTACTTAACATAAAATAAATATATTTTTATATATAAATATACAGATAATTTTTTTAAAAAAAATAATAAAACTAAATTATAAAAAAATTATATTTACTTTTTATTTTTTATTTTTTATTTTTTATTTTTTATTTTTATTTTAGTTATTTATTAATTATTATATTATATCTAACACTTATTAATATTATTCTTTTAAAATTTATAAAACATCCAAATCTGCTTTACTTATTTTTGCACGGATTCTGAAATATAGGGATAGACAGTAGATTATTTTTTTGTTTTTTACACTAGATTATTCTTGTAATCATCTTCTTCTTCTTTCAACAGTTTTAAAATTTTCCCAGAATTGTTATATGTAAAATTCATAGAGTTTGTTGTATCCGAAGACAAAGAAACTCACACTAGTGGGATAAATATCGTCTTAAAAAAAGTCTTTCTGTTTCTCCTTTTCCATTTGTTGTCTTTCCCAACAATAAACACACAACAAAATGCAAAACAAATTAACCCAGATCTATAAATCCTGTAACATTCATTTGCATTGATCACATGAACACCAATCTCATGAACAGAAGAATCTGCTACACTCAAACAAATTAGTTGATGCAAGTTCAAAATTTAAAAAAAAAATAAAAAAACAAAATCCAAAGGAAACCCAAGATTGTGAATCTATCAATCTAACAAAATGTAAAGTAATATTGAAGGTGTATTTTATCTGGTGTTATTACAGAGCAAACAATCCAAGAGCCTCGACCAAGCGTACCGTATGCGCGGGAAGAATCTGCTCGTCTGAAAACTTGACTCTCTGAACAGATCTTCCATGGCCGCTACGAAGAGATTCAAACTCCTCACTGGAGGGACGTACAGTGTCAGAGGAACTGCAGAAAACGCCACGGCGAACAACAACTGCAACATCTCTCAGCTGCTGATACAGAGAGAAACAAGAGAGAGAAACAGGATGAGAGAGAGAGAGAGTAATTAAGGAGGAGAAGGTGTCAAGGGTTGAGAACCAAATAAAGAAATTATGGCTTACTGTTCATAAATATGTATAGATAGTACTATTACTTATTATTTAAAAATAAATAATATTTTAATTTTCTTCTTCTAGAGAAATTTAAAATTCA
The DNA here is from genome assembly GCA_032361285.1 of Aequorea victoria. Taxonomy (NCBI): domain Eukaryota; kingdom Metazoa; phylum Cnidaria; class Hydrozoa; order Leptothecata; family Aequoreidae; genus Aequorea; species Aequorea victoria. Next base: position 11,912 of record JAUTBS010429702.1, on the reverse strand, counting down.
AAGATTTTGTATGTAAATTTCGATTTGGTTGACCAAGCTGGCAATGCTTGCCTAACATTAGAACAATGGAGACCCTTCACCACCTACTCCTTGGTCGAGAAAATCGTACGTGGTCTGCAGTCAACCTTCTTTTTCTTTTCGATTTGAGCGGTGGTGCTACTTGCACCCAAAGAGTCCTATTTGGACTAAAAAAGTTAAATATATATTTTTTTATTTAGCTTAAAAATTATATTATTTGGTATTTAAGGAATTATTAGCGGGCTAAAAAAAGATATCAGATAGAAATCTAGAGCCCCATCTTTTTTTCCTTTTATCAAACTATGTATTAATCATTAAATAACTTTTTTTTTTGTGTTCCGAACCCCACAAGTCAATGGATTAACTAGCCCCATCTTTTCTTTTTTTATTTTCTCGCATAGTTAGAGATAAGAAATCACAGTTAAAACGAGAGTCGCCACATAATTTTATGGTTCAAGAATCGTTTTCTCGAAATAATTTCGTTATAGATAAGGTCTAACATTTCATTATCAAAGAACGCGGTTCAGGGGCTAAAGTACGAAGTGAGAAGAAATTAAACACTCACCTCGTCTGATAATTACGCCAACCTCTACCCATTAATTATTAGTTTATAATTATGTTCAATTGAGTCCAAATGCATAAATAACAATTATGAAAAATAAAAATAACGAATATTAAATAATTCAGAATTAAAATATGAATAGTCTATCCTTAGATAGAGATGTTATTGCTCCAATTGATAAATAACATATCCAATACCAATGATTGCTTATTCGTGAGAGAAATAACCTACTATTTTTATCATTTTTAAATTTTTATAAAAAAATTCCTAAAATTTAAGTAGGACCGCGGAAGACCCCTCTAAGAATTTTAATAAATGAAATGAAAATAAATAAACGAATTTAACAAAATTTCCAAAGTTTTGAAAAGAATATGGTCCTCTCCTATTCTCTAAGATTTTTAATTACCTAGAAAAAAAAGTGATTTGATTGAGATGGAATATTTAAAAAAAATAAAATTATTTGATAAAATATAACTTCTAAAAGTTTAAAAAGGTTAAAATATATCCCACTTTTTAAAGTTTGTTATTATTAAAAGAGTGATTTATTTCAACACAAATTTCTAAATTTTAGGAAAATCAAAATACATTACAAAAAGAGTTTTAATTCAAAAAGAATTTTTAAAAGTTTGAAAAAAATAAAAACATATCCCAAGTTCTAGGATTTTTTATTATTATCTGAAAAAGAGGATTTTATTTTAAGAAAAGAAAATTAACGATTGGAAAGGATCACGATTCATCCCGACTTTTAGTGGTTTTATTATCTACAAAAATAATTATGTTTTTTTTAAAAAAAAATATTGGTTTTCCATAACAAATTTGAAAAATTCCCCTTTTGATGACAAAAATAGCTTTAAAGATTTTTTGGATCCAAACGCATATTTAAGAATTATCATTATTTTGTCATTAAAAACAAATCAAGCGCATAACATGACAATTAACAATAAATCAATCATTCATAGATATAGAAAAAAAGATATAAAACAAAATAAAACAAAAAAATAACGTGGAAATTTTGAGTTTGTAATAATATCTAATGAATCATTGCTCACAACGATCCTATTATATACATAATTCAAAAATTAAAAAAAAAAAAATTATAATAACTGTTAGAAAATTTAGATTAATGTTTATTAATTTAATATTTCTAAATTGTAATTGTAATTGTGGCAATTCGGTTTATTTCGATTTTTGTATCTATTCTATCCTCTTTTAAGAGATAGTTGTTATCAGCCGAGTTTAGAAGCAAATCAGGTTGATTTGTGATAGGTTTGGAAGCTTATTGATAAGTTTGGAAAGTTTCCTGATAGAGTTGAAGAAGATGAACTCGCGGATGGTTCGTTTTTATCTTTGAAGATAGAGTCTGCTCGAGCGGACCCGTGGCAGATTGTTCATCAACGAATATTTTAAATAGATGATCAAAAGTTCATTATTCATATCTCTCTTGCACGAAATATTAGACATATTTTAGAGAGTTCTTTCGTCTTCTAACTGATAGGTCATTGAAGACACAACGTTATTTTTTCAACAACACATTCGAGATTCGGAATTTCGTCGATAGATTTTGACGGAAGTTGCTTCATGGATTCGTCGTAACAGCAAAAGGATTGCTAAGCACTGGAGAACGGTGAACGAGGATTCGGCTGCCTGCTTAGGACGTAGATTGAGGATTCGATTACGGTCTGTAAGTTAGTTTTGTAACTGTTCGTGGTTATAGTGCTTTGCTTTTCTGGACTGTAGATTCAGTCCCGTGGGTTTTGCCCAGTTGGGTCCACGTAAAAATCTCTTGTGTTGTTTGGTTTGAATTGTCTCTTTGCTATCTTGTTATTTCATAATTTTTAGATTGATTAAACAAATTTAATAAAACCTAATTGTTTATTAATTAAAATATAAACTAAAAGGTTTTACGGTTTTTCAAAAAAATTTCTGCGTATTCTAAAACTATTGTAATTTGCTATCTCCTTCATATAATGAAAACTCTTACCACTCTCACCCGTGAATGCAGGTTGATTAATTGAACCACGTAAATCTCTTATGTTCATTGTGTGATTGCTTGATTAATTTCTTGTTTGTCGTACTTGGTAATAGCAAATTGGTATCAGAGTTTTTGGTGATCGTTCTTGGTTATCGCCATGTCGGCTAAATATGAAGTTAAAATTTTTTATTAACAAAATAGTAGCTTCAGTCTACGGAGTGTGAAAATGTGTGCATTGTTGGTTTAACAAGAATTACACAAAGCACTGTTCGGTAGGGATAAACTACTAGAGAGATTATCAGCGAATGTGAAGGGTGATCTGGAAAACAAGGCTTTCAGTGTAATCTAGTTAAGTCTTGCAGACGATATTCTGCGAGAGGTTAGCGAGGAGACTTCCGCTGTCGAAATTTGGTTAAAACTTGAGAGTATCTATATGATCAAATTTTTCACAAATAGACAGTATCTCAAACAACATTTATACATGTCTTGGATGAAAAGAATGTACTCTATTAAAGATCATCTTGACAATTTTAATAGAACTATTTTAAATTTAAAAAGATCAAACATTTATTGTGTTATGTTCTTTATCGTCTTTCTTTGAGTATTTTGTTACAACCCTATTATATGGTAAATATACTATTTCTATGAAGGATGTCAAAACGAGTTTGCATTCTCAAGAGTTGATGAAATGACTATCAATGATAATGAGGGTAATGATGAAATGTTATTTGTTAGGAGTAAAGCAGTTGAGAAGGAAAATTATAATAAATGATCATCTCGATATAAATTTAAGAATAAGATAAGGGAAAACTATGACTATTGCAAGAAATCAAGCCATTACATGTTTGAGTACCCTAAACTTAAAGATAACAAGGGCAAGAAAGAGGATACAGAAGTTGTTGGTGTTGCTGAAGACTCTGATGGTGCAGAGAATGTCCTGTCAGCTAGTGTAGGAGATATCCATTCTGAAAATGAGTGGATTATGAATTCTGAATATTTTTACCACATGTGCCCGAATCAAGATTAGTTTTTAACCTATAAGTCGGTCAATGGTGGTACAGTTTTGATGGCGAATAATATGCCATGTAAAATTGTTGGCGTTGAAACTATTTAGATGAGGATGCATGATAAAATTGTGAGGACTTTGTCTGGTATTCAGCATGTACCAGATTTGAAGAAATCTGATCTCTTTAGGTACTCTTAACTCCAACAGATACAAGCACACTAATGAAGGTGGAGTCATGAGGGTCTCACGGGGCACTCTTGTGTTGATGAAAGGCAAGAAGTCAAATAACCTCTGTGTGTTACAGGGTAGTACAATTTTTAGTAATGTTGCAGCGGTTTCTTCATCTGCAGTTTCTACGTTAGATTTGACTCAATTGTTGCATATGCGGCTTGGACATATGAGTGAGAGGGATTGCAGTTTTGAGCAAATAGGATTTGCTTGGTGTTCAAAAAATGAAAAAGTTAGATTTTTGTGAGCACTATGTCTATGGAAAGCAGTGTAGAGTCAACTACAGTACAACTATCTGAAATACGAAAGGTACTGTCAATTACATTCATTCTGATATTTGGGGTCCCTCACAAGTTAAGTCAAAGTGAGGTTCTCGGTACTTTGTCACCTTTATTGATGACTTTTTGATAAAAGTTTGGGTCTATATGTTAAAGTATAAAAGTGAAGTTTTTACAACCTTCAAACAGTTTAAAGTTATGGTTGAGAAGCAGACAGTGAAGAAGATCAAGAGGCTGAGAATTGACAACGGCTTAGAATTTTGTTCTCGGGAATTTGAGCAATTTTTAAAGAATGGAGGTATTATGAGGCATCGTTGTGAACGGGCCGAAAAAAGATTCTCGAATGGAAGTCGAGAGGCACATCTTCTTTTCTCTTTATCCATATTGGCACATGAGAATACGGTTTATGCGGGCTAGTTCTCGCCAAATCCCTTAAATCCGACGAATACCCACTCGAATCATGGATTAATGATCAACTAGCTTTTTATTCCGAAGCCCACGACTCAATGAATTAATTTTATTTTAAAAATTCACATCAAATTTAATTGACTATTTTCTGATTTTTTCGCATAGTTGGATCAAAAATCATAAGTTCCTTTTGAAATAGGAGTCGTCACATGGTTTTAAAGTCCAAGAATCGTTTTCGGGAAATAACTCCATAACAAATCAGGCTCAGCCTTTTCATTATCAAAGAACTCGGCAAAGGGCTAAGCTACGAAGTGGAAAAGAATTAGGCACCGACCTCGCCTGGCAATTACGTCAGTCTTTAGTCATTAATCAGTAGTTTATAATTAAGTCAAATTGAGCCCAAGTGCATGAATGTTAGTTAAGATAAGATAAAAATATCGAAGATTAGGTAATCCAAAATTATAATAGGAATAGCCTATCGTTGGACCATGTCGCAGCATAGCGCTTGACAACATCTTGAACCTCTATTCCCCAAGCCACAAAACTCTAACTTATGTGGTATCCAGAGCGGGTCCCCGGCTCTACCTCTTGGGCTAGACTTATCTACCATTGAATACAATACCATTGAATACAAGAAAGATGTGTAAATAGGACTTCTGCGGTAAGGTGTTATGTCCTTCGTGAGAGTTTGGTTTACTAGACCAGCTATTAGATGCCTACATTTAGCCCGCATGCGCGCGTGTACTCGCGCAAAGCCACATGTGTAAATACAGACTGTCCTGGAAAAGTTCCATGGTGTGTAGGAATGGTTTTTACGTGCCTCTTTATGCGCATGGTTCTTTTATCCAACTATCGCTTCATCTTTTCGTTGTGCACCATGAACCTGTAGGTCATGATGGCCCTCACTTTTCCCGACGTGACATTTCGCGTATACGTCATGCCCAATAACTATATAATGGTAAGAACGAAGGGTTGAAGGTCTTTCATATCTTATGAAAATGATGCTATCTTTTATAATCTTCTTCTTTGCTCTCGGCGCTTCTACAACCCATTTCTCTGTACTGCAATGGTGAGGACCTATGGTGCTCTCACTCATAGTCATGGTGATCAATGTGCTCAGGGTGTTCGTTCGGCCGCCATTCACATTGATTCAGATGGTCAGCTTATACTCCATCAGAGAGGCTCTACACCACTAGAGATTTCTCTTCCATATGAATGGCAATGAGGTCTTTTCGGGGATTCTGATTATTTATGGGTCATTTGCAAAGGATTCTTACCTCGAGATGACGCCCCTGGCTAGAATTTCCTTGTAGAAGGTGGGCCTACAAACATGGATTTCAACGAGCCTCGTTCCATTCCTCTTTTTCGAATTAAGTGAGGAGACTATCTCTTGAGTTTCATCGCTTTTGAAGGTGGTAGTGCTTTCATCACCCATATGGATGTTTGGACCAATTCTATTTTGAAGAACCATCGAAAAGTTTTGGAAATAGCAGAAGTATGGTTAGCCATCCTCCCTACACAAGATCTATTTGTCCAAAGAGAGAAACACCTCTTTAATATCCTTATTTCGCTGTGGAGTTCAGACACCCACACTTTTATCACTTGCGGGGGGAGATCACCCCAACCTTGGAGGATACGCTAAATCTGGTAAGGTTGAACATAATAGGTGAGGTCAACTTTCATTGTTATGACCTTTCTTGGGAGGAGCAACAAACTCTGAAATCTTTAGAGGTGGATTATAACATGGTTT
>JAUTBS010429591.1:0-15891 GCA_032361285.1 Aequorea victoria | reverse complement strand
TTCCTAATTTAAAATTCTGCTACCCAATTTTAATTATTTCCTACCAAAATTGATTTTTAACCTTTGAAATTAATAACTCGAAATTCTGAATTTCTTATTTTAAATTAATGTTGATGAATTAACTTATTCAATAATTAAAATGCTCAGATTAATTATTATTTTAATTATTCTATTTACTTTGTTTTAGTTAGACAATTTACCATTTTACTTGATCATGTTTAATGTAGTTGATTTAATTTAATTGAATTTATTTCATCTTTTAAATTAATACCAAATAGAGCCTAAGCACTTAAGAATTCATTTCAACAATTTATTCAACTTTTTTCGATGAATGGGTCGACCCAGAGGGTTAATGAGTCGACACAAAGGCAAAAAAGGTCACTGTGAGTCGACACCAGGGGCTGTGAGTCGACCTCAGGGCATAAAAAGGCACAATGAGTCGACATAATGGACTTTTGGATTGACTCAAAGGTGAAACAGATCACCTTGAGTCGACACCAGGAGCTGTTGTGTTGACCCAAAAGGGTTCTGGTCATTCCAAGGCCACATGAGTTGACCCAAGAGGGGTTTGGGCCGACCCTAAGGCAAAATAGGCGCCCATGAGTCGACACCACTGGGTGGTGAGTCGGCCCATCGGTTCAAGACTGGCTCTGTCCGGACGCCACTCGAGTCCCGTCCAGACAGGAGGAAGCAGAGTCGCCAGAAACGACTTCAAGTGTGCGTGAGTCGACCCAACCATCATGCGATGTTGACCCAAAGGTCGGGACAGCCATTAATGGCTGCTGTAACTTAGATTTTTTAAGGTTTTTATTCATTTATTTCTTCATTAATCATCATCTAAGGTATTTTATCATGTTTTAGGAAAATCTAGATATCTTTTCATGATCGATTGTGATGTTCTTATACATGGGATCTGTTTATGTATAATACTGTGATATATACATATAAAGATATAAATATTCTTGTTATACATCACTGTATATATATAGAACCCATTTTTGGTTTTAGTCTCTAATATGTTTTCTCATCTACACAAAAGTGCTAGACCTCTTTTTCTTGATTGAACTTGTGATATTGATTGACATGAAACATGTATACAAAAACTGTTACATATATATATACATTACTATTGTACATATTTATTATCATATATATCATAATGTATTTCTGATTTTCGTCCAAATCATTAATAATCATGGTGTAAAATATGTTATGTATCATGATAATTGATTAAAACTCTTTCCTTAAGGGTACTGTAACTATGTGATTATATACGTATATAACACAACAAACTAAAACAGAGGATGAAAGATTATCTAACCTGTCAATCAAAGCAACATTATGAAGAAGACGAAGATGACGATGGCGGCGTGTACGGTGGCTGGTAGTGCTGGGTGGTGGAATCGTGGTGGCAGCGGTGATTTATGTTTTAAATGGAGCAGCCGAGGAAGAGATATTCACAGAGAGTATTACGGAGGGAGGGATGAAGATGGGTGAGGTTTCTGAGGAGGAAACTCCTCCTGTAAAGGGAATATGAGCAGAAATTATGGGATGTGATCTTACGATTCTCTCCCAAAATCTTATATTACAATTTCAAAAGGGCTTGAGCGGTTATCCTCTTAAAAGAAGGAAACGTTGTTTGACACTTTCCGTTTTAAAAAAAAAAAATATTCTGCCATAGCTGGTACACAGTTGTTTCCAAAATCTTTTCCCTTTTATTTCCTTTTTCTTTTATTTTTTCTTTTGTCTTCATTCTCTTATTCCTTTTTATATTTTTCATGCCTTATTAGTTTAACAATAATAATAATAACTTAAATTAGTTTTATTTCATTTATTAATAATTTATAATCTTTTTATTATTTTATTCAACTTATGTTTTTTATTTAGTTAGTTTATTTGTAATTTAATTAATTAAATTATTGAATTAATAATTAATTTTAAAATTTTACCGAATTTTACAGATTTGGTGGAGTAAATCCCACAAATCCCTCCCCTAAAACTTATCTTCCATAACCAATGCCTATTCTTTAGGAATACACAACTGATATTCCTATTTTAAAGTTCTGTCACAGCTGCCTTAATTGCTGACTTCCATTTTGTTTTTCTTATTTCTTTTTATTTATTTTTCCTTTATCAATTTAATAATAATAATAATAATATTAAACTGATGAGGTTTATCTTATTATTAGATATTCTAAAATCTTCTTATTACTTTATTTAATTATGTTTTTATTTAGTCAGCTTATAACTAATTAATCAATTCAATTATTTCATTAATAATTGGTTTTAAAAACTTAAATTTTTACAGGGTTTTACAATACTTAACCTGCTCGGAGGGGTGCGGCACAAGCTCACCTGATTAAACTTAATCATTTTAGATTAGGGATGTACTCCGCATCATCAGCATACATTCATTTTGTAAACTAGTATGTTCTCATTATATTACAGACTTAAGTTACTACGGGATACTCAATTCCAAAGATATAACAAAAACTAAATGGGATATTCAATCCCCAACTATATTTTTACCAAACAAAACATAACCTGTTTATATTACAGATCAAGTTCAATTCGTACATAAAAACTCTTCTCATCTTTCCTCCTGACACTACGGTGGATCAACTTCTACCCAGAACCAAAATCTATAACCGAAAAGGTTACTGGAGAGTGGACTTAGTATCATAATAAAAGGTATACAAACCTAACACAAAGAAATTAAGAATAAGGTATTCATAAGTTTTTTTCAAAATATCTTGCTACGCTATTAAGGCTTTCATGTAACTTTGAAACAAATATATTTTCATTATACGGCTCTCAAGTCCAACTTTAAAAGCTTAATAAAAACTTTCACATTTCAACATACGGCCCTCTGGCCCAATCTCTTAAGATTAGAAAATAACTTTCATATTTTGGCGCCTGACCCTGCTGCCCAATATAGCTTGAAAATCAATAAAGGAAACATACGACTCTTTAGCCCATCATATTAATGCCTAAAAGCATACGTACGTGCTTACAAGCGCACACACATACTACGCCCTCCGGTGGCCAAGTAGTCATTTATTTTACGATTGGGAGTTCCAATGGTACCATAACCTCATTCATAATTCAATACAATAGAGTTGCGGAGATGAAAGCCACTCTTTATCACCAGTGGTAGGTGCTAACAACCATCCACTTTTAGGCTATATAAATGCCCAATTTTAGGATACGCCCCATTCGGAGAAAAACAACACTCAATATTGGGTAACGCGCCCTTCGGGACAAAATAAGTCGGGATGGTTACCCGCAAATCTTGGCACCTTCCGACGACATAATACATTTAAAAAAAAAAATATATTTTCACACACACAAGCAACACATGCTCATAATCTTTATATTTAAAAGAAAAACGTATTTTTATTTACATGAGTAACACGTGCTCAAAACCATTAGCTCTTAAGAGAAAACATCCATATTTATTTACATGAGCAACACATGCTCACAATATCTATTTTTAATGAGCAAACAACGTTTCATTTATACGAGCAAGACATGCTCACATCCTTTAAAAAAAACCCATTCATACACAAGATAAGGGATTCATTTAAAAAAACATGCCAACTCATATAATAATCATAGAGATGTTAAAAAATTATTTTTCACAGTACACAATCTATTATGACAAAACTAGCCACTCTCACCTAAATGTTGACCAATGCAACATTCACTTCCTTCAACCCCGAGGGGACACGCCTCCTTCCACGGCTCCTCCTTCGATGCTTAGGTTATGTAATATACCCAAGTATTAGAATCAACTTATTTTTGATATATATAATTATGAGAAGATCGTATGTGGCGTAGATGAAACTAAGATCACTTAATTCCTTAAATTTAGAACATTTTTCTTCATGGGTTCCTAAGACTCAACTTCTTATTCCCTTGGTCTTAAGGAACACTTAGTATCTTATTATCATAATAATACTTCTTATAAGTGTTAATTGTTCATTAGAGTTGCTAATAACTTAAATCCCCATGTTTAGGTACTGGGTTCCACTTGGAATATTATTTCCCTTGAGTTTTTCAAATTTTCAGATTCTGTGTGCCACCTTAGCAATTCTAAATAAATTTCTAAACCTTTCTGAAATTTTTTTCTAATATTTTTTCGAGTTAAGGTGTTAGGAAACTCTTTGATGAAGGGCTAAACTTCCAACTTCTTCTGGAAATATGTCTAATGATTTTTATCAAAATCAGAGTTTATTTTTGGTCCTTATTTGGGAGAATCTTAATTACTCAAAATAGGTTCAATAAAAATGAGTTTTATAAACTTTGGGTGAAACTAGACCCTTAAACCTTTCTTTAAATATGTTGCTCATCACAAGGGAATTTTTTCTCTATTTAATTAAAATTTCCCAAATTTGGCTCTGAATCTGCCATCTATACACCCAAAATTTTAAAATTAGGGTTGCGGTATTAAATTATGTTCTTAAATCCCAATAAAAATAAAAGATGTTCTGGACTTATTAAAATAGCCTCAAAAATTATAAAATTGAATTTTATCTAAGGTTTGAGTCTCTTTATACATTTTAGTTATTGCAACTATAAAACAAAATTTTAGAACAACTCCATGAGTTAGGTTCTTTCTTCTTTCTAGGCGTATCCTATCACCTTCCCATTTGTTCTATGTTCCATGAATATTGCATTTACATGGCTTAAGAGGTCGTAGATGAAACTCAGAAAGTGAAAACATAAATCACTAACTCTAAGTCTTCAATGAAAGTTGCCTCTCATTTGGTCTTGGTTTATTCCTTCATTCTTCTTCTTCTTCTTCTTCTTCTCTCTCCCGTATTTCACAAAATTCTCCAAAGTTGGGAGAATGAAAATTGGTCCCCTTTTTATGGACATGAGGTTGGTGTTCAAATTACCTTTTTACCATCCATTTAGTTGGAAATTAAATAATAGTTAACAACTAACTACTATAGTTTACTTTATTCCTAACCAAACATGCGCTCCAAGACATACTATGCCTTGTTTGGTTTGCATTAATTTATTTTTCTTGAGCCTAAGGCCTTGTTTGGCCTACATGGGAAACACATTCCCTAATTTTAAGGAACTTTGTTTTCCTTCGTGTCCAAGTAAAAACTCTTTTTTTTTTCTTTTAATTTTGTGGGATTAAAATGTCAAATCAACCATCTCTTTCCCCTTGGTCTACCGAAAATAGTATATATTATATATACATATATATATATATATTTTTTTTGTTTATTATTCTTTTTTGTATTTTTTGTAAAGAAGAAAGAATTAAAATTGGGTTCTTTCTCCAAATGAATTGATTTTCTATACTTTGGGCCTAATTTAATTTCTCATACTATATTTGGGCATTTTCTTAGCCCATGTAAACTTTTATTCCAAGCACATTTCATAATTAATATTTGAGCCCATTTAGAAATTAATTCATTTTTGGGCCGAGAGAATTAACCTAAGCTTATTGGGCTAATCTCATTTTTTTAAGGTTTTGGGCCCTTCCTTAACTTTGGACTATTACTTACTTGGGACAATCTTTGTTATTTAATTTAGTCCCTAATCCAATTCATAAACCCAAATGCTTACTTACTTCAGTTCATTTATGACCACATTTTACTTGAATCCTCACTTAGATGATTATTAATTTCATAATCATGAAATGTAGCTTATGTTTTTATTTAAGGAAATCATGAGTTATTATATTGTACCGTCCTTATAGAAATTTCGTTCTTGAAATATTTACGTACCCGGTACTCCTTAGGAAAACTATTTCAATGTCTTACCTTTTCATTTCTCCAAATCTTTCATCATACTTCCTCTCATATAGGTGTAGTATCAAACTCCAGAGATTCTAGCATTTTACCCAACTTTTTTTTATACACTAAAGACAAAGATGCATCAATTATAAATTACACAAATATTTCTTCTTGAAGAAAAGTAAAATTTCCTCCATTTCCCCTGTCTTGCCTCGAAATAGCTGGTTCATAGTCCACGGTCTTCTTGCTCTCAATTGATGACGCTGCAGGAACTCCATGTTGCGCACATTCCATAGCTATATGTCATGGTTCTCCACATCGATAACATGTAACTATTATTTTCTCCGAAATTGAACAATCCTTTACAAAGTGCTCAAAATCTCCACATCGATAACAATCTGAGCTTCTTCTATTCTCATTTTCGCTTGGCGTCTTCTTGTTCGACTGACTACCTCCGCATCCCGAAACCTTGGCTACAGACTGGTAACTATGATTTTGAGAAACTTGCATCTTAAGACCATTTTTCTTGGAGTTGTTCCCGTCTATTAGTTTTTTCCTTTACGCCATTCTTTACCATTCTTGCCTTGTTTACCAGACTCACGTAACTACTGATCTCTAAGACTGTCAACCTAGTCCTGATCAAGTTGTCCAACCCTTTCTAAAACCTTCTACACTTAGTCTCATCATCTAGGACTAACTGTATCATGAAAACTCTATGAACTTCATCTCGTATTTAGCTGCGCTCATATTTTCTTAAGTCAAGTGAATGAACTCTTGCTCTTTCTCGTACTTATACGACATTGGCTTGAACTATTTGTCAAACACGTTTGATAAACACTCCACGTGATCACTTGTGATGTAGGTGTTTTATTCCTAAAATAGGCAACTTCAGCAATCTCTCGGTTGCCTCCCATCAATTGTAGGCTTCTCCTCGTAACATAAAGGTGGTGAGATCGACTCGGTCATCCTCGGCTACTCTAAGCATATAAGGAATGCGCACTACATCCTTCAGCCAGTTCTTAGCTTCAGTGGGATTGATAGTCCCATTAAACTCCGTAGCTCCAAGGTCCTTGAATTTTTTTACTCGGGATTTATCAACCCTTCCTACTTCTATACCAATTAGCCTGGTACTGGTCTCTATCAACAGGTAAATCACTTTTAGTATTCTAATAGTCTGATCAGCCTAATTCAATTGTCTTGCTTGCTGAGGTACTTCTTGTTCCTCTCCATTAGATTGTTCAGGGGCGAATGATACTTCATCGGAGTTCTCCATTCTCTACACAGTAAAAGGGAATTGTTATTACTTTAGGGTTCAATCACTAGAATGCAACCATACATAACTTATGCACACATAGAGGTTCATGATTAGGGCTAACTCTCATAATCCCAAAACTTATAAGACTCACGGGTATTAACCCAAGTCTAACAACTCGCCAAGACTTATATGTTGTTTTTCTCAATCCGATAACTCGCTATGACTTTCAATAGGAACCTACGCTTGTAGAACGTGTTTTTAATTGGACTTCAAAGCTAGTTAAACAGACGTCTGAAGACAAAGGTACAACATCCCAAAGTCTTACTCATACTTGACTCAATTTAACTATTCACAACATATTGTCAACCATAGTACCAGACTCAACTGTGTCTACAGAACCTATAACCTAGAGTTCTGATACCAAAATGTCACACCCACTCCACTGAGGATACTTAACCTGTTTGGACGGGTGCGATATAAGCTCATCTGATTAAACTTAATCATTTTAGATTACGGATGTACTCCGCATCATCAACATACATTCATTTTGTAAACTAGTCTGTTCTCATTATATTACAGACTTAAGCTACTATGGGATACTCAATCCCCAAGATATAACAAAAACTAAATGGGATACTCAATTCCCAATCATACTTTTACCATACAAAAACATAACCTGTTTATATTACAGATCAAGTTCAATTCGTACATAAAAACTCTTCTGATCTTTCATCCTGGCACTATGGTTGATCAACTTCTATCCAGAACCAAAATCTTCAACAAAAAAGGATACATGAGAGTGGGCTTTGCGTCATAATAAAATGTATACCAAACGCAACATAAGTTGATCAAGAATAAGATATTCATAAGATTCGTTAAACCATGTTCTCAAAATTAGAGTTCAAAACATATTGTTACACCACTAAGGCTTTCATGCAACTTTGAAACAGATATATTTTCATTCTACGGATCTCAAGCCCAACTTTAAAAGCTTAATAAAAACTTTCACGTTTTAACATACGGCCCTACGACCAGATCTTTTAAGATTAGAAAATAACTTTCATATTTTGATGCCAAGCCCTGTAGCCCAATATAGCTTTAAAAACAATTCAGGAAACATACGGCTCTTTAGCCCATCATATTAATGCTTAAAAGCATATATACGTGCTCATAAGCACACACACATACTACGACTTCCTGTGGCCAAGTAATCGTTTACCTCACGACCGGGAGTTCTAACGGTACCGTAACCTCATTCATGACTTACTACAATAGAGTGGTAGAGATGATGACCACTCTTTATCACCAGTGATAGGTGCTAACAGTCGCCCACTTATGAGCTATATAAATGCCCACTTTTGGGCTACACCCCCTTTGGGGCAAAACAACACCCACTATTGGGTAACGTCGCCTTCGGGGCAAAACAACTCGGGATGTTTACTCGTAAGTCTTGGCACCTTCCGACAGCATAATATATTTTAAGAAAAATATCTTTTCATATACACAAGCAACACATGCTCATGATCTTTATATTTAAGAGAAAAATGTATTTTTATTTACACGAGCAACATGTGCTCACAACCATTAGGTTTTAAGAGAAAACATCCATATTTATTTACATGAGCAACACATGCTCACAATATCTATTTTTAATGAGCAAACAACGTTTCATTTATACGAGCAACACATGCTCACATTCTTTAAGAAAATCCATTCATACACAAGATAAGGGATTCATTTCAAAAAATATGCCAACTCATATAATAATCATAGAGATATTCAAAATGGATTTTTCATAGTACACAATCCATTATGACAAAATTATCCACTCTCACCTGAATATCGACCAACACGACTGTAGACACCCTAATTTTGACTAAACTGCGCATAAGCCGATTCTATTAGCTTTCGATGATGAACATATATATAAACCGCATCGAAGGAGACTCCATACAAGTCTGAGAGTCTAAGGAATATCCCAAAAAATACCTAGACACCCCGAAACACCCTAAAACATCCAAAATACCAAAAATACCCATCAGTGCCACCTCTAAGTGGCGCACGCCACTTTCCTCCAAAGAACCCCATGTTAGTTCAAACCTTATGCCAGTTCCTTCCAACCTGGCGCATGACACTCCTTTTTCTGTGCACTGGCCATGCCAAGTCAAGGTTCCCTAAGTCACATTGACCATAACGCGAGCCACAAACCACTTGGCGCACCCCACCTTCACCTGGCGTGCACCACCTTTGAGAGGAAGCTTCTGCACTTTTGGAAGATGACTTTCCTCTGTCACACATAGACATCCACGTGGATAATACTGCCGGTCATGCCCTACTATCATTCATGGACATATTCTCAGGTTACAATCACATCGTCATGGCCCCCAAAGATAGAAAAAAGACTATGTTCACCATGCCATGAGGGATGTAATTTTATAGGGTTATGCCTTTCGGTTTAAAAAATGCAGGAGCCACGTATCAATGTGCTGCAATGGCATTACTCCATGACATGTTACACAAGAAAGTGGAAGTATATATCGATGATATAATTGTCAAATCTAAAGACCGTGAAGGATATACCCCGACCTTAGAGAAATTTTTTGAGAGAATCTAGAAGTACCGAATGAGGTTGAATCCACAGAAGTGTGCTTTCGGAGTTACAGAAGGCAAGATATTGGGATTCATCATCACCCAAAGAGGGATAAAGGTGGATCCTTCCAAAATTAAGGCAATTCGAGAAATACCTCCCCTAAGAATAGAGAAAGAAGTTAGAAGATTCCTTGGAAAAATTTAGTTCATCAATCGTTTCATCTCAAAGCTGACAACAACCCGTGAACATCTTTTTTGTTTTCTTAGAAAGAACACCAAATTCCAATGGGATCAATATTCCCAGAATGCCTTCGAGTCTATTCAAGAGTACCTACAAAAGCCTCCGGTGCTTTTCCCTATGGAACCAGGCAAACCTTTATTCTTATACCTATCAGTGAATGAGTCTGCAATAGGTTGCATGCTAGCGCAAGAAGGGGACTACGATGAAAAAAGGGATGTTTATTACTTGAGCAAGAAAATGATAGATTGTGAAGCTCGATACACACAACTGGAGAAAATTTACTGAGCTTTGGTGTGGTCATCAAAGAAGTTATGACACTACATGCTGGCATACCCTGTGGTGTTGATTTCCAGAATGGACCCACTCAAGTACCTATTCAAAAAACCTACACTGACAGGAAGATTGACCCGATGGTTACTATTATTAGCCGAATTCGAACTGCACTACAAGACCAGAAAATTGGTAAAAAGACGAGCCGTAGCAGAATTCTTAGCAGATCAGCCTATTGAGGGACAAGAAAACTTAGTTTTTTAGTTTCCCGATGA
This sequence comes from Aequorea victoria, assembly GCA_032361285.1. Classification (NCBI taxonomy): domain Eukaryota; kingdom Metazoa; phylum Cnidaria; class Hydrozoa; order Leptothecata; family Aequoreidae; genus Aequorea; species Aequorea victoria. The sequence goes on along the minus strand of JAUTBS010429591.1, from coordinate 5,505 downwards.
AGATATGTTGATAATTGAGAATGAGCTATGGATGTTATATTTTGACGGTGCCTCAAACCAATATGGTTATGGAATCAAAATACTGCTAGTCACTCCAGATGACTTGCATGTTCTGTTGGCCTACAGCTGAATATTGAGTTCACCAATAATTAGGCCGAATATGAAGTGTGTATCGCTGGGATGGAAGATGCCTTAGAATTGGGTGTGAGAGAAATAGAAGTAATCGGTGACTTTGCCTTGTTAGTGTCCCAAGCTAGTGGAAAATGGAAAGTCAAGGAAGAGAAACTAATGTCGTATTACAAAGAGCTCGATCGACTTATTCCCAATTTGAGGAGATTATTTCGATCCATGTACTCCGACTTCAGAATAAATTTACTGACACCCTTGCCACTTTTGCTTCCATGATTGACATACTCGCAAAGGTCAAAATGATGCCTTCAGTGATTGAACAAAGGAGCATGAGAGCATACGAAGTTGCAACCTTAGAATAAGAAAAAGGAGATGGTTTTCCATGGTTTCACGACAATCGAAACTTTATTGAAGAGAGAAAATTCCTAGAAAATGCTAGTGAAAAGGACAAGAGAGCCATCAGAAGATTAGCAACTCAATTCGTCATCTGTGTCAGAAAGCTGTACAGAAAGGCTTATCTAGGGGTGAACAAACTTTGTGTAATAGACAAAGAAGGTCGAGAAATCATAAAAGAAGTACAAAAAGGAGTCTGTGGGCCTCACATGAACGAGATGATATTGGCCAAAAAGATCTTGCGGCAAGGCTATTTCTGGATGACAATGGAAATGGACGGTGTTAGGTTTGTCAAAAGATGTCGTAAGTGCCAAATCCATGAAAATCTAGTACATCTTTCACCGTCAGAATTATACAGTATGACTTTCTCTTGGTCATTTTTAGTCTGGGGAATGGACTTCATTGGCTAAGTCACGCTGAAAGCTTCAAACAGACATTAATTCATTTTAGTAGCCATCGATTATTTTACCAAATGGGTTGAGGCTGCTTCCTTTTCAATTCTCAGAGCTTGACATGTGGCCAAGTTTATCAAGCATAAAATCATATGCTGATATAGTGTTCCTCATGAAATTATATCAGACAATGGATCCCACTTCCAAGGAAAAGTGCTAGATTTGATGGAAGAATACAGAATCACTGCGCACAAGTCATTCCCGTATAGGCCACAGACAAATGAAGCAGTCGAGGCGGCTAATAAAAACATTAAGAGAACCCTGCAAAGGACAATAGAAGCCAGTAAAAATTGAACGGAAAAGTTATTATTTGTCCTTTGGGGATATAGGACGTCAATCCGAGCCTCGGCAGGAGCCACCCCTACTCTCTAGTATATGGGATGGAAGTTGTTCTACCCGTAGAGTTAGAGGTTCCTTCTCTCCGAGTAATAACTGAGTGCAATATACCAGAAGTTGAATGGCAGAGGGATCATTCCGAAGAATTGTTTTTATTTTACGAAAGGAGGCTGATGGCGCTTTTTCACGTTCAAGGCTATCAGAAAAGGGTAGCGTGAATATTTAACAAGAAGGTCAAAACCAGGGATCTTAAGGAAGGGGACCTCGTACTCAAAGAAATTTGAGCCCCTATCTTTGATCCAAGAGAGAAATTCAAACCAAATTGGGTCGGACCATATATAATCAAAGCCATTATGACGGGAGGAGCTGTTATTATTATAGACTTGGATGGAAATACTTTTAATACCCTAACCAATTTTGACCAGCTTAAAAAGTACTATCCTTAAAAAAATATATGGAAATAAGAGAGGCTCGTTGGGTTAAAAAAAGAAAAAAAAACTAATGGAATTAAATAACCCAGGCAAAAGTAAGAGCATCCCGTAAGGTTGAAATCCCAAAAGGGCGACTTTGGCAAACTAAGGGCATCAAAAAAGGAGAGTGATAAAACCTAGAGTGGAACCATACCGAAATTACATTCTGGCCTGATTCTTTTTCTTTGGGATACGTAGGCAACTTAATTTGAAGTTCGACCCAAACCTGTACATAAATAAACCCATCTCCCACAAAAAAGAAAACAAAAAGAGGAAAAGTATTAAAGGAGAAACACTTCACCTTTAAAGCCCTCTATCTGATTATGATTTCAATGTATAGATCTTTTTAAAACCCTTTGATTAATTTTCATTATATGGCTAAAATGAACATCAAACCAATGAAGTGAGAAGATCAAAGATAAAAAAGGGAGAAATTTTCATTACACATCTTTAAACGAACAAAGTTTATACATGAAAAGGGAAAAGTGCAAATCTTAAGTCTTTTTCTAAAAAAGAAAACAAAAGAGAAAGAAGATAACATAATAATGGAACCCTTCTTCATATCATTGTCTTCTTCCCACTATATATCCCCTAGCTGTTTAGATTACATCAAAAATGCATCACTCAGGGATCTTCCGAGTCAATCATCCTTTGAGATGACCACAACCACCGATAACGCTCCAAAAATGGAGCATAATGAGAAGAAGTGGACATGTGAGCCGCTACCAAAGGGCCCGATTGGGCATGACCTAGATGACGCAAAATGAGAGAAGGAAAATAGAAAGTGATCAACCTCAAGCCTATAAGCAAGATGCCAGAATGCTCTATGGTTGAAGCCGTCACTACAAGAATATTCCACCAGGGACAACGCCAGCAGATGTTTTTGCCCATCTGAGCCTCAAAGAAATCTTACCACTCAGCCATGGTAATGCAAGGGCCGCAAATCCCTCTTTGCATAAATACTCTCAGAGTATAGACTCCCACTTGTGGATACTCTATAATATTCATCTTCTCCATCAATCAGATCTGAGAGAAAAATATAGAAAAATGAGAGTTGAGCAGAAAAATCGAGAGATATATAAAAGGAGAGTTGAGTGAAAAAATTCAGAAACATGAGAAAAATGAGAGCCTAAGCAGAAAAATTGAGAGAAATGTGTAAAAATGAGAGCTTTGAGAGAGACCTAAAGGAGTAGGGAACTGCCCGCAAAAGCAAAAAAGACACCGGACTGCACAACGTCCAAACCAATCAGTGTCTCTGCCATGATCAGTGGTACAAAATTCCTCCCCTCCTTTATTTGGGAGGCTACCTATACTAAGGTAATGTTGACATTGTCATCTCACTTGGAAAAAAGAAAATGGGCCAGAATACAGATGCAGAAGGAATAGCGACATCAAGACTACAAAGAAAAATTAGAAAGAGAGACGGCAGGACTAAAGCGGCTCACTAGGCAGGATATGTCGAGAATCCCACCATGTAGAACGAGAGAAGCTTCACTACTGCTCAATCCGCATAAATCCCTCAAGAGTTTCTTTTGACTCTCAAGCGAGGAAGGAATCAAAATTTCTCTCGAGGGAATAAATGCAGAATAGCTTCAAACTCTTCGATGGTTGGACATAGGTCTTTGTCTTCAAGTCTAAAAGTATGAGCCACCGGATCCCACAACTGAGTGGATACCTTCAGGAAATTTCAATCCATCCTCACAGACCTCAGATGGAAGAGAGTGTTCAAACCAAAAGTCACAAAATTTATTTGCTCGATCTTGGTAAATTCACCGGTCCAACAAGAGAGATTTTTGGGTGGAAGAAACCATGTTACAGAATCAAAGATGGCTATTAAAACAAGGATGGACATCTTTTTATAGAAAAATTTGGGGGATCAGAACCTGGCCTTGAATTCAGCTTGAACATGGCGCGCACCACCTCAACCTAACGTCGGCTACCTCATCATAGCGTGCTCCACATAACATGGCGTGCGCTAGGTCATCCTCTTACGGCGCGCCACCTCAGCTTTAAAAGAAGCACTTTTTGTTCTCTCCCCCTGCTTCATATCTGTGTTGTCACCACTGGTACTAAAAATCTACGGGTGTTAGCATAACCGATTTGGTCTATGCCTTACTATCTCCTAACATCTGTAAATATTTATTTGTACATATATAAAAAATACAACAAAATCCCAGAAAAGAACAAACACATCACCAAAAATAATACCTCATGTAAATACATAATTGTTTGTACATAACACCCTATAAATGCATAATCCTTTGTAAATAACTCCTTGTAAATAAAATTCTTTGTAAATAACTCGATGTCAATAAGTCTTTGTAAATAACTTTGTAAATAACTCCTTATAAATAAACTCTTTGTAAAACAACCTTTGTAAATAATCTTTGTAATTTCTTTGTACATAACCTTGTAAATAAATCTTATAATTATCCCATGTAAATAGAACCCTGTACATAGCAGCCATGTAAATAGAACCATGTACAAAATCTTGTAAATAAATCATCCCTATACATACCATCCATGTAAATAGAATCCTGTACATAACCACCCTGTACATACCGTCCACGTAAATAGAACCCTGTACATAACATTTCTATAAATAGAAGCCTGTACATAATCTTATGAATAAGTCATATATGTACAAAATCTTGTAAATAAGTCACCTCTATACGTAATCCTATAAATAAATCAATCATGTACATACATAATCCTTGTATATAGCAATCTTTGTATATTTGCAACCTCTATAGATAAAGCACAATCCATCCATGTGTATAAATAAAAAATATATCCATACAGAAGAAGAAAAGAAAAGGAACTAAAAAAGGAAAATGGTAAAATAATCCAATCAGGCACGAAGGCCTATCCCATAAAAATAATAAAATGTATATGCAAGAAAAACAAAAGTGTATCTCAGGTACGTCCAATAAAAGAGAAAAACATAGGACATCCTAATCGCGTCGGCGACGAGTGCGACGCGAAGCCTCTGAGAGGGAGGATACAGAGGTTGTAGCATTCCTCGAATCGAAGTCCTCGTCACTATCGACCTAACGCATCTGAACTCCAGTCCGCAAAGAAGATCCACGAGAAGTAGCTACAGATGGACCGGCAGCAGCTGGAGTGGCAGTATGAGAGGATGAGGAAGTCCCATGAACGGATGTACGGCTGACAGAGAGGTGCTACAAAAAAATGGAGAGAAAGAGAAGAAAGAATAAGTACAGTGAAAAACTGTACATGTGCATAACTAAACAAACAAACAAAAAAGAGGAATATGAGCGAATAAATGAAATAAAGAACACTCACCGGATGAGGAGAAAGCTGAGTACGTCGGGGCATGGGATGCACGTGTGCCTCCAAAAGCATTTGGGTCTGTTGCCTCACTAAAATCATCAGACCCAAAATAGCATTGAGGCAGCTCTCCATGTAAGTACGAGGGATCTAGAGGACCTAAAATAGAAACAAAGAACCAAGAAAAGAAAATGTTAGACGGACTGACAGATTTGGTTAAAAGAATGAGACACCCCCAAATAAAGAGAGAAAAATAGGAAGTACATGCTCATCCCCACCGTCAAGATGCATCTCTGGTACCTCGGAAGTGGGAATAGGAATAGTACACGGAAACCCGTGAGGAAAAGTATGCACCTTCTGAGGTACTACAAAAAAGGAAGAAACGGCCGAACCCAAAGTAGAAGTGTAACGCCCCGAGATTCCCGGGTCATTAT
>JAUTBS010429480.1:0-15892 GCA_032361285.1 Aequorea victoria | reverse complement strand
TTTACTTTCATAAAATATTCAACTTCTATTATATTCCAAAACATATGTTCATAAATTATTTCATAAAATACGAGTTCACAAACATAGCTTTCTTTCACAAGTAAAATCACCATTCATTTTTTCAAATCATATATTATGAAAGCATAAGTAATTTAACTATTCACACATTTATAAAATCAAGCTAGTAATAAGAAAAACACACATCGAATGAGCTTGACTCAAACAACGTTCTCCGGTTCACTTTGGATTTTCAGTTTCCACAAAACCTAACAAATAAATTCGATCAATACTTAACTTCGTTACTTAAAGTAACTCGTGCATGCTTGTGGGGATGTGCATGTGAGGTCATCCTCTCTTCAAATGCCTCATATATAACCACTCTTGGTACCCCCATAGTCTCCAAGATCCCTAACTTAAGTTTAGGCACTTAGATTTGCTTAAAGTTCTCTCAAATCATATTTTTTTTCATTTCTAGATTTTGTCCAGCTCATTTAGTTTTTTTTAAAATAATAATAATTCTCCAAAAATTATGGAAAATATACAGAGGAAATAATAGGGTGTTATATACATTTTACATGTAGAACTCAAGAGCTAGATCGCAACTAAAAATCCCCTAAAAATTCATCAGGACGAATCTGTGAAAATATGTCCCTATTTGGAAGAATCAAATTTTCTCACAATTCTTCCAATGAAAGTGAGCTTTATCATTTTGGGTGATATTAGACCCTTATACCTTTCTTTCAATATACAGAACCTCTAGGGGATTGTTCTGGAATTAATTAAAATTTCTCAAAGTGATCTATTATTCTAAAATCATGGAGCAGAATGTTCAAAAATGGAATAGGGGTTCAAACCACAAATCACACATGTTCATGACATGCTAAAATACCTCTTTCAAAAATAGGTTTCTATTTAGGCTCTGTTTGGGATCCACAAAAATTCTAAGATAAGACTTTATGGCCACTGTTTTGTCACTTTTTCACAAGGTTTCTTACTTTCATCCTCTTTCCACCCTCTTACTCATGCATGCATTATTTCTAGCCATATTAAGATTACTTATATATCATGTTAACCATTTTTATTAATTTTTTTTCCATAGGTCTCCTATCCTAACTTGTCCAAGTTCATGGTTCAAGAAAGTCTTATTTCTTCTTGAACTATGGTCTATGCATAGATTCCATTCCATGACATATCTTCTTTTTGAAGCTTTAGAAGAGAGTCTTGAAGAATCTTACTTGATGATTCTTGGTTGTAGATTGGAAGATCTAAATTGTTCTTCATTTTTCTCATTCTTCCTTTTTTTCTTATTCTTTTCTCTTTCCTTCATTCTTTCTTCTTTCCTATTCTACCCACTAATCTCAGCATATTTTTAGAGAGATATTGGAGGTTTGCAAATAATTTTTTTTTTCTTGGGAGAAAGCTCATTTTTATAGGCAAAAATCCCTAAGTGAATTTTTTTTTTACCCATCATCTTAATCATTTCACTAGCCACCCATCTCATTATGTAAGACATGCATGGAGTCTTATTTGCTATTGCTTGAGGGGATAGAAGGCTTGTGTAATTGGTAAATCTATTCTCATAATTAATCCCATGTGCAAGCCATTTCCTTTTTCTTTTATTTTTTCTTATTTTTAAACACCAAAAAAATTATCACATCACTCATCTCTCTTCCTCTTCAAAATCTTAAAATTATTATATATTTATATATATTTTATTTATTTATTTAATAATTATTGAGATTAAAAATTAGTTTGGACCCATTTTCATTCATTTGGGTTAAATTACATTTTTTGAATATTTCTTTAATTTGGGCTTTTAATTTAGTTTAATTTATTGGGCCACTAATAAAATAATTGGGCTCAAATATTTATATATATTTGGCTCTCATAATATTTGGCCCAAAGTCCTAATTCATTTTCCTATTGGGCTTCTTATAATTTGGGTCTCATTTAGGCCTTTCTTAAATGACCTTCTTTAAATCTTTCAATTCGGTTCTTTGATTCATGAATCTATTGATCATTTTTTGTTGGGCTTAAACTCATTCTCTACCCAAATTTTCATTTAATTTTTTGAGTTTTAAGAGTTTCTAGTCCTTACTTAAGTCTGTTTCGGTTTTCTGCGTCTTTTTCGTTTTTCATGAGACTTTCTAGCTCAACATTTTAAATATTCTTGTTCAAAATTATTTGAACTCTTTTTATCAATTACACCTTGTTAAATTTATCCCATTTCATATTTCATGCCTTTATCCCTTTGATTCTAGGGTTCGAATTCCCTCCTCAAAAGTTTACTCATTTATTCTAGGTTTAGCGTTTAATAATTGTATTTAAAAAAATGAGGCATCACAATTTATGATTTTTAAAATTTGAAGGTTGCTTTACATATATTTCTCTATTAATATAGCCATTTAAGAAAGCACTTTTAACATCCATTTCGAATAATGTAAAATTTATTTGGCACGTAAATTCAAATAACATACTGAAAAACTGTAAAACCCCCTGTTTATATTTTAATTAAAAAACTTAGTTTTAAAAATTCGTTTAATCAATCCACAATAAATTAATTCACGAGAAAGAAAAGAGTAAATCAAACCATTCAAACACACATGAGTTATACGTGGAAAATCCCAACTGGAAAAATATCACGGGACTAAATCCACAGTCCAGGAAATCAAAGCACTATAATCATGAACAGTTACAAAACCTCACTTACAGACCATAATCGAATCCTTAATCTATGTCTTAAGCAGGTAGCCGAATCCTCATTCACCGTTCTGCAGTGCTTTGCATCCTATCACCGTTGTAACGAATCCTCGAAACAAGGTCCGTCAGAATCCTCCGATAGATCCTTCACAGGAAACGAAACCTCGAAGCCGTCGTCGAAATCAACTTTCGATCCAATCTCGTGTCTTCAAATGAGTAGCTTGGAAGAACATAAACAACCTCAGAGTATACTCTGTATTTTCGCCCAAGAGGTGTTTAGAACACTGATCCACTCGTGGTCTTTTAAAACAAACGAAGAGCACAAACTGCCAAGGGTCCGCTCAAGCGCTCCCAAGTCCGCTCTCCTGCAAGGACAATCCCCAGTACTACAAAAACAGAAACCCGTAACCAAACAAGGTGAATAGTTTAGACAAAAAAGGAGGAAGCAGTAGAAAACCAGATACGTAATTTAAGAAGCAATAAACAAAAAGGTAGAGATAAATACCAATTGTTCATCTTAATACCAGATGCAAAAAAATTGCTGCTTCAGTTTCTTCCATACATACCATTTTTCTACAGAAAATGATACAATAAAAATGTATTTGGAAATCAAAAATCAAGAGAGAGAAAGAAACCCCAACCTAGGGTTAGACATAGACACCAAAGAACTTGCTCTAACTCAATTATATATTCTTTATTTAAAAACTGCCAACATTAGCCTTGCATGGACTATTTATAGAATAAATACCAGCTGTCATTATTATTCTACTTCGTTGGCCTCATTCTTCCTGGCTTTGTTTTTATTTTTTGTTCAAGTATATTTTTCTTCTTCTTAGAAAAGCATGCTATGTTCCTTTTTTATACCTTCTTAAGTATATAGAAAATGCATGAAATATAGGATTTAGACTGTGTTGAAAATCCTATATGGATTGTCATGTTTTCTTTCTTTTCCTCTCATATATAAAAATATTTTTTTCACACCACCACACTGTTTTCTTAAAACAGTAACCCCTTTTAGCCCTCCAAGTGTCAAGCTCACTCTGCTATATTGACGCGCGCCACTTTCAGAGAGGCCACCTCCATTAAAACTAGTGGATTTCTAGTAAGTTTCTGCATCTTTTTATGTTTAACAACATTCCTCTTCTATGTATAACTGTATTGATATGTTGTGATTTCCCCATTCGACATGCAAATAAGTGTAAGTATGCTTAGAAAGTCTTAGTTTTAGGTTATATTTTATTTTCTTGCTTGATTTTGGATGATCTCTCTTCAACCCTCATCCTGTATGTGTTACTTTTGATAAACTTAAGACAATAACAAAAGAAACGGTTATGTAGAGGTCGGTCTTCTGATCGGGGCGAGAGGGTTCCTAACACCTTTCCTTCTCGTACCCTAACTCCCGAACTATTATCTCTGGTAACGACGGACTAGTACCTAAAAGTTTTATTTTCTTAATTTTTCATCAAAAACTAAGTGGCGACTCCAAATGTGCGGCCTTTAACACAAATGCATTTGGGAGGCTGTCTTTTCAAAACATAAAACCCCGCTTTTCTTTTAAAAATCATAAAACTGAGAGCGTGTTTTAAACCTCATTTAAAGGATGAGGGCAGCAAGTTTTTCGAGAGGATTCCTCACAATATCCACAACAAAACATCACACACACCGTGGCATATACCCACGTATGGTCAATCATGAGATATTTCCACCAAGGCTATAAAACATCTTGTGTTCTTTCATCAAACATCCAAATTTTCATTTAAGCTCCAAAATATGTTCAATGATCATTTCATAAAATATGAGTTCGCAAAGCAATTTTCTCACGACGGTAAAAGTGATCATGAAATTTATTCTTTTCAAGAAATCATAAAATATATTCATGCATAGAATTTAACCATTCACACATTTATAATATCAAAAAAATGATAAAGAACACCCAGCTCAATAGATCTTTAAGCTCAAGCCACGCCTTCCGAGATCTCGTGAGGTTCTTCGACTCCAAGAACTCCTAACACAAAGATACCACCGTATCATAACACCAGTAGTAAAGAAAACTAATGCATGTTCGTGGTGGAATGCACGTGAGCTATCATCCTCTTAACAATCTCCTTTTTAACTACTTTTGGTGCCTTTATAGTTCCCAAAGTCTCAATGTCACGCCCCGCCCGAGGCACCGGGCACGGGATGCGAGGGGAACAAGACTAAACTATCCTGCCTTTCATCTTCAATCCGAATTCCGTTAACATACAAGGAATCCTTCATATGTTTTTCTTTACATAACACAACTCACATCACAAGAGGGCACTTCGGCCACTAACTCATACATTGGTTACAACACAAAACTAAGATAATATCATGTGGAGTATATCTCTATGGACCCTAACCCAACCTATTCTCGCAGTGGACTTGACCTGCACACATTATTTATCTGTACATGTTACAAAGATCTGTGTGGGGGTGAGCTATAATTCACGTGCTCACCAAGCACTAGCAACGACAGTATAAATTGCACAATGGAAGAAAATAGTTCATCACTTTAAAACAGGATAACTTTTCGCAAAACATAACTTTTATCACAAAAGGTTCCAAGTTTCATCTTTTTACAAATCATCTCATAAGAGTGTTTTCCAAGACTTAATCCATTTCCGATCTTTCGTTACTCTTCATCTTCATTTAGTTATTTCTCTGAGAAAAACGTTGTTCATCATTTTTTCATTCATTATCTTTTAAAAGAAAAATCTATCATTTTTTCATCATTCCCTCCCAATAGAGGAATTTCATAACCATAACATCATCACCTCTCAGTAGAGGATTTTCCAACAATTGTCTCTCAGAAAAGGATTTCTAATATCATTTATGTTTATTCACTTAGTAGTTATAAGTACGTCTTTTTATTCCACACACCCACTTAGTAGTGGTAACATATTTAGCAATTTATTAATCATCTTTTTTCATGAAGCCTTGGATTGTATTAACCTTTCAACCAGGAGTTGTTACAGTACTGTTACCGTGAATGTCCCGCCTGCTCAGTGGATAAGGTTAAGGATCATTCCCTGGGCCACCTAAAAAATGCTCAGTGATAAAGCTAGCAATATATCATAATACTATGACATATTCATATTGGGTCAGCTGTGCGATATATTCCTTACGTATACCGTGGCGTATATCCATACATGGTCAGATATGCAATATACCCATCATATGACACACATCATGTAATATCAAGGCTATTATGATACACATAATATATCCATTAATCATTTATTCAAACCTTTATTTAAGTTTTCTAACACCATGTCATCGTCTTTCATAAAACCTTCATAACTTTTATAAGTTATTTTCCCTTTTTATATCAATTAACTTATATTTCACTTATACTGAATGCATCTTATATGTAATCTCATATTATCATAGTTCTCATGTTCTACAATATTCTCAAAGATCATTTCATAAAAATATTGAGTTCTAGTTCCAAAACAAGTTCATGAATCATTTGATAAAAATACGAGTTCACAAACATAGTTCTCTTTCACAAGTAAAATTATCATTCATTTTCTCAAATCATATAACATGATAGCATAACGCATTTAACAATTTACACATTTATAATACCAAGGTAGTGATAAGAAAAACCCACCTCGAATGAGCTTGACTCAAATGATGTCCTCCTATTCACTCCGGATCTCCGGTTCCCACACAACCTAGAACATAGATTCGATCAATACTTAACTTCATTACTTAAAGTAACTCATGCATGCTTGTATGGATGTGCATGTGAGGTCATTCTCTCTTCAAATACCTCTTATATAATCACTCTTGGTACCCCCATAATCCCTAAGATCCCTAACTTAGGTTAACAAACTTTTAGTGCAACAAATATGTATTTATAATAAGACCGGCATAGGCTATGAAGAATCTAACGATCAAAAGTTTTAAAAGACATAACAACTCATGAAATATCATGTTGTGGACATTGTGGTAAACTATGTCATATTAAACTAGGTCATATAAAATCTGAATTCCTAAAAGAATTCATCATACAAAAATTAAATTAAAAAACCCAAGAAAAAGTGGGTACCAAAAAAATTGTATCAATTATGATTGATCTTGTAGGTGTGTTTAAAGTCCACTCCACACAAGGACAAGTGGTTCCTAGATAGTTGATGCTCCCGACATATGACGGGCGATAAAATCAAATTTATTTCAATCGCAATAAAGAATGGAGAACATGTAAACTTTGGTAACAACTCCAAATGTAAAATTATCGGGGTTGAAACCATTGGTAAGAACTTTTCTTTATCTATTGAAAATGCCTTGTTTGGTTGTAGACTAAAACATAACTTACTACGTATTAGGCAATTATGTGATAAATGACACAAGGTAATCTTTGAAGCTAATACCTGTAGAGTAAAAAATATGTGTGATAATAAAGTTTTATTTGTTGGTCATAGAAATGAAAATTCTTATACAATTGACTTTGATGATATTGAATTACAAAATGTGAAATTTTTAGCAGTCATAAATGAAACTAATTGGTTGTGACATAGAAGACTAGGACATGCTAGTATGGATCTAATTACAAAATTATCCAATAATGAACTAGTTAAAAGACTCCGTAAAACTAAGTATGTTAAAGAAAAAAATATGTCATGCATGCCAATATGAAAAATAAGTTAAAACATCCTTCAAGAAAAAGAACCATATGTCATCCACTAGGCCTCAACAATTATTGCATTTGCATTTATTTCTACCAACATCAAAAGCAAGCATGAGTGGAAAGTATTTTACTTTTGTAATTGTTAATAATTATACTACATATACATGGGTAATATTTCTTGCACACAAAGTTAAAATATACTTGCACTTTGCTAAACTATGTAAAAGACTTCAAAATAAAAAAGGGTGCATGATTAACCATATAAGAAGTGATAGATAATGGAAATTTATTAATAAAGATTTTGAAAAATTTTGTGATGAAAATAGAATAGGACATAATTTCTCCGCACCTAGAACACCCCAAAAAATGGCGTAGTTGAAAAAAAGAATAGAAGACTACAAGAAATGACTAGAACTATGCTTAATGAACACAATCTTGTAAAATACTTTTGGGCCAAAACTGTTAACACCGCATGCTATGTATCCAATACGGTAATTATTAGATCCAAATTGAATAAAACCCCATATTAACTATGGCATGGTAGAATACGTAATATTGGTTATTTTCATGTGTTTGGATGCAAATGCTTTATATTAAACACAAAAGATAATTTTGGAAAATTTGACACTAAATCAGATGAGAGCATATTTTTAGGATATTCAACAATGAATAAAGCATATAGAGTGTACATTAAAATAACTTAAGTTGTTGAAGAATCTATGCATGTTATCTTTGAAGAAACTATCATTCCTCTATCTGAAAAGAAACTTGATGATGATTTTGTAGACTTGAGAGAAGAACTTGAAAAGGATAAGCTCAATGATGTGACCTTTGACACCTCTCAACGAAATAAAGAGAATGGTAATGAAGAGAAAAATCAATCACGAATTGAAACAACTTATAGAAAGTTGATTAAAGACCGTCCAAAAGATCAAATAATTGGTGAGTCAACCAAAGGGGTAACCACTCGCTCTCTTGCTAGAGATATATGTAATCATTTAGCCTTTATATCTCAAATTGAACCTAAAAACATACAAGAAGCCGAAAATGATGAATATTGAATAAATGCCATACAAGAAAAATTAAATCAATTTCAAAGAAATAAAGTGTAGACCCAACCTAGAGATAATACAATCATAAGTACAAAATGGGTTTTTAGAAATAAGAAGGATGAATTGGGCAATATAGTTAGAAACAAAGCTAGATTTGTAACCCAATGTTATAATCAAGATGAAGCCATAGATTATGAAGAAATATGTGCTCCTATAGCTAGATTAGAAGCCATACGTATGTTATTAGCATTTGCGTGCCAAAGAAATTTTACATTATTTCAAATGGACGTTAAAAGTGTTTTCTTAAATGACTATATTAATGAACAAGTATATATAAAGCAACCTCCCAATTTTGAAAATTATAAATATTTCGGATCATGTATTTAAACTATCAAAAGCTTTATATGGGTTAAAACAAGCTCCAAGAGCTTGGTATGAAAGATTAAGCGGATTCTTAATACAAAATGACTTTTTTAGGGGAAAACTTGATTCAACACTCTTTATTAAACAAAAAGAAAATGATATGCATCTAGTACAAATTTATATTGATGATATCATTTTTGGAGCTACTAATGAAAGCTTGTGCAAAGAGTTTGTTAAGACTATGCATGAAGAATTTAAAATGAGTATGATGGGTGAGCTCAACTTCTTACTTGGACTTCAAATCAAGCAAACAAATGATGAAATCTTCATAAATCAACTCAAGTACACAAAAGAGTTATTAAAGAGATTTGAAATGGAGGACGCAAAGTCATGCATAATTCCTATGAGCACATCGACAAAGATTGACAAGGACGAGAAAGGCAAGTCAATAGATAGTAAAAAGTATCAAGGTATGATTGGTAGCCCTTCTTTACTAAACTGCAAGTCATCCTGATATAATATTTAGTGTTTATTTATATGCTAGATATCAATCTAATTCAAAATAATCACATCTAATTGTTGTAAAAAGAATCCTTAAATATCTTGTAGGATCAATAAATCTAGGCTTATGGTATCTCAAGAATACATCTCTTGAAATATTAAGTTATTCGGATGCCGACTTTGCCGGTTATAGATTAGATCGTAAAAGTACTAGCGAATCATGCCACTTTCTAGGAAACTCATTAGTTTCGTGATTTTGTAAAAAGCAAAATTCAGTAACTACCTCAACCACCGAAGTCGAATACATAGCCGTAGGAAGTTGTTGAGCTCAAGTGCTTTACATGAAACAACAATTGAAAGATTTTAACTTGAAATATCATAAAATTATAATAAAATATGATAATACAAGTGCTATTAGTTTATCTAAAAATCACATTCAACATTCAAGAACTAAGCATATAGAAATAAGACACCATTTCATTAGAGACCATGTGCAAAAAGAAGATATTTCATTGGAATTTACAAGTACGGATCATCAACTGGCGGATATATTCACCAAACCCTTAAATGAAGAAAGATTTAATTACATTAAAGGTGAATTAGGTATGTTAAATTCATGAAAAGACTAAATATTTCTCATATTTCTCATTTTTGTTGCACATGGGTTGACTCACATTGTAGTATGAGTCGACTCACTTAGCTTTCTTTGTTTAAGTGATGAACAAAGATGGGTTGACTCACAGAGGATTATGAGTCGACTCAAACAACGTTTTTTTATCGAGTCCTTAAAAATGAAAATGAACGAAGATGGGTTCACTCACAGAGGATCATGAGTCAACTCAAACATCATTTTTTTTGTTGAATCCCTAAAAATGCAAATGGGTCGACTCAAATTTTCAATGAGTCGACTCAGTACATGGTATATAAACATAACACTGTTCTGTGGGGGACCAATCATTTAAAACACAAATTCTTTCCTCTCTCTCTCACGAGTCGATTCACGAAGCCTCTCTTCTTCCTCTCAATCTTCTGAAACACCACTCAAAATCCATCTCTTATAACCCAAATTCGCACATTGCTGCTACACGGCACTGCGATTCCCTTTTCTCCAAGCGACAAAACCCTAAATTTGCTATTCGGGTATTATCGTATCTACTCACACTGCACCTTTTCAACTTTCTTAAACATGGAACCTTCAAATCCCTCAAATCTATCTAAATGAAGGCAGGATGATCAAGGCAAAAGTTCAGCCAAAAGAAAAAAGAGCAAACAGGGCAAAGCTCCATCATCTTCTAAATGTCTATGTCTGAACCAAGAGACTCAAGATAAGTATGAAAAACTTTTTAAGTCTCAACAAGTTCCTGATGGTCGTTGCATCGACTTTCAGTTCTTTGATATGACTGAAATACACTTTAGGGCATGGTTCACAGACATAGGATTGTATAACTTTGTTACCATCAAAGAACCTGTATACCCAGAACTATGAAAATTTTCCTATGCCCATATGTATGTTATAGTGGGTAATGAAGGGCTATACTTAAGGTGTTGGGTAAAGAGAAAGGACCTTTTGTTTGGGGATCAACTGGTCAACAAACTCATTGATGCCCCAAGTGGCACACACCTGTTGGATTGCACCAAACGCTGACATAACTATCTTGAAGTTCCTATTGATGAATTTATTACTTTGATTACTGGTCGGAAAGACATCAATCCTGATAAAAATTTTGATGCCAACCTTCTGCTCTCTGAGTACAGACTGCTCCATCATATGGTCAACCATATGATTTTACTCAAAGAAGGAAAATTTGGAGATGTCACCTTCATACAGTTGATGGTAATGTGGTGCATCATCCACAAAGAACCCATAGACTTGGGCCATTTCATTCTCCCAAACATGTAAAAAGCTACCCAAACAAAAAAGAACATACTATCCCATGACATGCTTTTAACCAAAAAAAATTGGTTCTTCAAAGTCAACCTAAAATATGCTATATCCATACCCTTTCATCCTACCCACGTGTACAATAAGTCCACCCTTAAGAAGATGCGACTAATTGAGGTTGATGGCCAATGGGTCAAGCAAGGAGAGGCTGTCCAACACCCAAATCTATTCCACGCTCCAAATTTGAACCAACCTACCATTCTACCACCTTTTTCTCCCACAGATCAACCACAAGACAAACCCTGCACATATCAACTACAAGACCAACCCTCCATTCAAGAATCTAACCTCAATCCACCCCAAACTCCTACTCCTAGCACTGCTCCCTCATCTTCGGGAATCCCTCAATCAGATTTTGAGGAGATGAAAGCACCAATGAAGCTTACTGTTGATATCAACACAGCCTCCAACCAAGAAATAAAGAAATTTCATGAGAGAATGAATCTCTATGAGTTTTAGATTGAAAATTCTTAAGAGCAATAAAAATACATGGTCTGTGAATAGCTCCGCTTTAACAGAATTCTAACTCACCTGAATGAACGGATAGATGGTGCTTGCACAGAAGGCAACAATATTGGTCAGTACATAAAGAAAAGAATGAAAGACTTTCTTATTGCCAGAAACCTCCTGATCAATAGCGTACGCTATGAATATGATCAAGGCATTGCGGGTAAAATAAATGAAGTCCTCCATAAAATTCAGAAATTCATGAAATGGGTAGAGATCCACTTGGAAATCCCCACTGAGAAATCTAAGCATGAACATCGAGAAAACATTAACATGGAAGTTTCTCCAGTGAAGAGAATTTATATTGAAGAAATATTAGCCCAATAATCCAAGAATGCCACCTCTAAAGGAAAGAAAAATGTATCAGAAAAAGGAAAGGAGAAGATGACATACCGCAAAGAGCTAAAGAAACCCAAACTATCTTTCTTCGACCTCTTAAAAAAACTCGAGAAAAAGGAAGACGTCGTCTACAAGCGGAAAACCAAAGAAAAATGAGAAATCGCTGCTGAACGCAAAACCAAATGGCAAAAGCAAATGGACGACGAGTTTTTCTGATGTCTGTTCTGTCTCTACTCCCATTATTCTTTCTCTTTGGGCTGCCCTCAATGAACACACATTTATTATGGATGATTGTAATATTAATTCTTTTTTTTTGTGTTACTCTATATTTTTTATGACATTTGGTTGATCCTTCTCTTCTTTATGTGATGTATCCATATTTTCAATTTTTAAGATGACAAATGGGAGAGAAAGGGGAAAAATAATGCTCAGAAAAAGGTGAACAACAGAGCTTAGAACAATGCTTAGCTTACTGTGTGCTTGTTATAGAAACATAAAATCAAAATCAACTTTGGTTATTGTTTGTTGTTGTTATTGATAGTTGATTATGATTACGTTTGATTGCATTCTTGAAAAAGGAAGCACGTCTTTAGGAGGAATTTTTAAAACATAAATTCTATCTTAACACAGAGTTTTTCTAAAAATTATTTGTCATCATCAAAAAGGGAGAGATTGTTAGTCTCAAAATTTAAATAAATCGTTTATTAATTTTAATGATAACAAGTAAAGTATTGATAAGTTAAGATGACCTATCATTTAATATCGTTTTAAAAACCACTTAATATATATTTTTAAATCAATTTATATTCAAATGGTTTAAATGATTATTTATGGTTAACACCCATAATTGGGGTTGACTTTGCATTTAATAAGATTTGAAATTGTTTCAGATAATAAATTAAGTATTACAATGATTATAAGAATCATTAAATTAGTTCCCAAATAAATTACTATCTCATAATTAAGTTAGAGATTTTTCATAATTTCTCAAAGATTTGAGTCGACCCGAAGCATTGCATGAGTCGACCCAAAATAACAGTCTCTCGGTATCTCCTACAGAATCCCTTCAGAAGCGACCATGAGTCGACCCAAGACATGTAATTCTCTAGACTTATTCTTTGCAGCGATCGTGAGTCGACCCACAATCAGCGTGAGTCTACCCAAGCTTTGAGTCTAAGGATTTGAGCTGAGGTGCATCAGCCCACACATCGACTCAAAAAAAAAAAAAAGATAACAACATGAGTCGACCCAAGAGAAATCATGAATCGATCCAAAGTGATCACCACCTAGTAAAATTGCAGAGACAATGTGTGACACCTCACTTTCCACAATACAGTCATTAAGCACTCAAAACCTAGAATAAAAGCGTAAAACTTTGAGGAATGACATTTGAACCCTAGAATGAAAGGGATAAATGCATGGAATGTGACACAAGACAAGTATAGAATGATAGAATGGAGAAAAATAATCCAAATAACTCTGAAAAAAGAATGTTGAAAGAAATTTCAAGTTAGAAAATTTTACGAAAGGCGAAAAAGGCGCAGAAAATCGAAACGGGTCAAAGTAAGGCCTAGGAACACCTAAAGCCCAAAACTTTAAATGAAAATTTGGGTAGATTATGAGACTAAGCCCAACATTAAGGGCTCAACAAAATCATAAGCCAAAGAACTCATTTAAGAGTTCAAAGAAGAAAATTTATGGAAGGCCTAAATGAGGCCCAAAACTTTGAGAAGCCCAATAGGGAAATTTAATTAGGGCATTGGGCCAAACATTTTGGGGGCCCAATATAATTAAATATTTGAGCCCAATTATATTATTGGAGGCCCAAAGAATTAAATAGCTAGCCTAAATCGAGGTTAGGCCCAAAAACATGAAAATTTGACCCAATACTTTAATTTTGGCCCAAACCCAATTTAATTCTCATAAATTATCAAAATAAATTAATACAATAAAATAACAGGGAGGTTCTAGAACCCTTGGCCGGAATTCCCATGAAGGGGGAAGTGATGGGACATTTTTTAGGAAAAAGAAAAAGAAAAGAAAAGGAGAAAAGATGGGAAAGCATGGCTTATGCTTCCAGAATTGGATTTCCTACATCATCAAAGTTCCCAAAAGTTTTCCATGAATAGAAGACCATGTACCTAGAAGATGACTTGATGAGAGAGTAGTGGATTTGACATAAATAAAAGAAAAGAAAAGAAAAATAAAAGTCTTGTCAAAGTACCCTTAAATTAAGGGATGCGTTCCCCATTAAACCAAACAAGGCCTTAAGGCCTAAGAAAAATATATTATTGAATCCAAAAAAGACATTAGCAATCTTGGAGCCCAATTTTTGGTTGGGTTTGAATCAAATTGGAAGAACAAGAATTCAATGGAAAGTTAGATGGAACCTATATGAAGGGTAGTATGGACTTTTCACCATAAATCTTTGCCTATAAATAGGAGACCTTTTCTAACACTTTAAAACATATTTTTCAACCTCTCCCTCTCTCTAAATCTCGTCCAAGGCCAGACTAAGAAGGAGAAAAAAAAAGTAGAAGAAGAAGAAGAAGAAGAAGAAGAAGAAGAAGAAGAAAGGAAGAAAAAGAAGAAGGAAAAGGGGAAAGGCAATCAAGCAAGGTCCCTCTTCTTTGATCAAGAACAAATCAAGTACGAGTCTTCTTAAACCCTTCATTACTCTCCCTAATATCATTTTCTTTCCTCTAATCCTCTCTAAGATAAAAGACGATGGACAAAAATTGAGGAAGATGAAGATAGTTCATGAAACCAATAAAGGAAGTAAAACCTATGTTCTAGGGAAGTTTGAAATAAACTAAAAATGAAGAAAAAATAATCTATAAAATGATTAATAACTTTGTATTGGATTTATTATGATTTTATTTTATGTTTGGACATGTTTTTGATGAGTTAAATCGGAATGATTGTTGGATGTTTGAGTTTGCGAAGAAAGGACCAAAAAACAGTAGTTTTTAGGCCAATCCTTGAATTTTCGTGGGAACCATATGAACTTTAAATATAAATTTGTTTATAAAAGAGGTTCTTTAGGGTGTCTTGAGTGTGTCTGATTTTTGGTTGGACCCAAAAATATATTTTTGAACCTCTTTTCTAATTTTGAAATATCTGTGACAGAGAGTTAGAAACAGAGCCCACTTTGAACCCTTGTATCTTGCTCTATAGAACTCCCCTTATGATGATTCACATATCCAGAGAAAGATCTATGAGTCTAGTTTCATACCCGTTTTACATAAGTTGACTTCATTCAGTATATTTTGAGATATGATGATTTTTCCAAACAGACTCTTCTGTCGACATATTATGTTTTAGTAATTATTGGACCCCTTTATGTTCACAACGAGCTCTCGGTTCCTTCATGAACAATGTAGATGAAACCTTAACATAGCTCTCTGTAAATGTTCATAATATGCCAGTGAGATTTGATATTTTTCAAGTATTTTTAAAACTCTGTGGAAGAATCTGAAAATGAAGAGAAATATAGTTTAAGAAAGTTTGAAGCAAAACTAAGTACCTAGACCTAAGTTAGGGACCTTGGGGACTATGGGGGTACCAATAATGATTAAGAATGATATAATTAAAGATGAAAATACTTCACTGTCATAACCACACTGTCAAGCCCCGCCCCGACCACCGAGCACGGAACTTGAGGACGAGTACTCAACCCATCGCACTTAACAAACATAACAACATGCTGAGCATAATTTTTTTTTCTTTTAACATAACATAAGGACTTTATTCTTGAGCCCATCATAACATCCAAAAACATACACAAGAGGCTCACAGCCTTCTCAACATCCTCTCATTAATTTACATTCCAAA
>JAUTBS010429369.1:0-13530 GCA_032361285.1 Aequorea victoria | reverse complement strand
GGTGCAAGAATCATACATAGCATTCTTGCTCTGGTCAATAGCACTCTGATTGTCACAATGTACCACATACTCCTTATTTTAAACCAGGTTCTTGTAGAAAAAGCTTCATCCACAATACCTCTTTAATTATTTGAGCAACAACAATGTGTAGACAAAAAAACACTTTTATAGTTTGTAATACCATGATGCAGCTCCCCCTACAAAAGTGAATAAAAACTCAGATGTTGATAAAATGTTGAATTTCATCTGCAATATCAACATCTGCTAAAATCTTCTAAGACTAGTTCAAATACTCTAAAACTCAAGCACAAATTGGATTAACCTTCAAATATTTAAGAATCCACTTGATTGATTCCCAATAATTTTTTCTTTGCATGAGCAATATCTGACCAAGTACAAACCATGCATACATCAAACTTCTTGAAACATAGAAGTAGGGAATTGCCTCCATCTCTTCTCTTTCTTCCCTAGAATAGGGGCGCAAACTCTTATCCAACTTGAAATGTCTAGCCATTACACAGCCTGGTTTGACATCTTCAATGTTGAACACCCGTTCAACATACTTCCCTAGTGATAACCACAGCTTTTTAACTTTCCTACCACAAATGATCTTCATATTGAACCTCTCAAGCACCTGTTCAACATTATTCTCTTGTGATAACCACAGTTTTAACTTTCCTACCACGAATGATCTTCATACCAAGAATCAATTGGGTTGGACCTAACTCTTTTATGTTAAAAATAACTCTTTCTTCAGCTTACTAATCATCTCAGCATCCTGTTTAACGATTATCATTTCATCAACATAAGGTAACAGTATAACGAAGTTACCGCCAAACATTTATCGATATATCCACACTAATTTGCAATAGTTCTCTTGTACTCATGACCGACCATAAATGAGTTGGAACTTTTTGAATCATTGTCTCGACGCTTGTTTCAAGCCATATAAACTCCTCTTGAACTTGCAGGCCAAGTGCCCTTTTCCTTTAATTTCAAGTCCTTCCAGTTGCTCCATATAGATTTCATCCTCCAAATCACTATGAACAAAGACAGTCTTGACATCCAACTATTCAATCCTAAGATCCAAGCAGACTACTAAACCCAAAACCACTTGGATAGAAGTCATCTTCACAACTGGAGAGAAGATCACATCAAAATCAATATCTTTCTTCTGCCCAAAACCTTTGATAGCTAAGCAAACCTTGTGCTTTACAAGCTTTTCGTTGTCATCTTTCTTCAGCTTGAATGCTCATTTCTTTAATACTTTTTCTCTATTACGAAGCTCCACCAACTCATAAGTATAATTCTTCAGCAAGGAATTCATCTCATCTTGTATTAACTGCATCCAACAGCTTGTCTTCATGAATTTGTGACTCCCAAAGACTCTCAAGCACACTCCCTCATCAGTAAGTATAATATAATCAGAAGCAGATACCTCCTAGACAGTCTGTGTTCTCTAGTTGTGTTCTCTAGTTGATTTACTCAAGTGAGGTTTTGCAATTTTTGGTGGAGGTAGGTGCTCCCTCTGCTCAACACCTTTTGTGGCATATTGTGATGTTGTAGTGTTTAAAGTGAGATCTGGAACACTAACAACTCAAACCTATGTTACCTGGAACACGGATCGTTCCGGTATGAGGAACGGGAACGAGAAAGTGGTACGTCACATGCCCTAAATTGAGGTATGATAGGAGTATGCTTCTATAAACTACAACATTAGAATGTACTTTCAAATTATAAGAATCTCATAAGATAAAAGTATTATTTTTAAAACTATTTATATAAAACATATTTCTAAAAAATGTTATAGCCAAAAAAAATATTATTTTTTATTTTGCCAAAACTCTACTTTCTCTATACTTTAGCTTATTACATTTGAGTTTTTCTCATATAAAAAATGCGAAGGAAATAATTAAAGAAAGATTTGGAGGGATCGTTTGGAACACTAAACTTTCCGTTTTGGAAGAAGGTGTACCATGTTTCGCAATGTGCATTCCAAAACCTAAATCGCCAGGGTGTTAGCATTTTCTAGTAACACAGCTCGAGACTTTGTAATGTTCTGCATATTCATCCTCATCAATGTTATAGACAAGGGCAGTTAGCAAACTTAACTTTTATGACATTTGATGGCTTACCTACTACTATATTCACATTGATGGTTATCTAGACCAAGTCTGAATGCAGTGTCTTCGATTGTGGTATGAAAGCATGTTGGCCACCCGTGCAAATTGTTATTGTCCAACATTGCAAATATGCAGTGCATTGAAAGGAATCAAAGTTTAACATTTTACAATTCCCAACAGACCAACATATAAGTCTCAGGGATAATATTTGAAAGGGTGAAAACCATAGTCACATCTCATTCAAAGTATTGCACTCAACTCAAAAAAGTTATGGCCTATGTAGAGCATACAAAAAGAAAAGAAAAAATACAAATATGGAATTATTTATATAGCACACCTAGAGTTTTATGTAATTATGATTAGAGTCAATTTTGGTCTTATTTGGATGTATTTTATAAGTTAGAACGTTGTTGGATTGATTTATTTGTTGTTTTCAGGTTTAATGTGCCAAGACTATTTGATAATTTTTCAAATTGCAAAACTAGTCGATGCGACTATTAGGAAAAGTGATATGATTACTATAAACAAAAATACTAAGGGAGGGGAAGACCTAAATTGAAATGGGATGCTGCAGTAAAAAAAAAGGATATGGACTCATTAAAATTTAACATAACATATAGCACTTGATAGGGTTAAATGGAAATATGTAGCCAGCCAAAAATGATTATGACATGAGATTTAGTTTGGTTTGTTTCAAATTGCTAGACATGGGTTGTAAGCGTTGCCCATGGTTATGGGCTAAATATTATTCTTCTTCTTAGGGTCTCTTAAGGTCTTCTTATTCTTCTTCTTATTGGAGCCTTATTTAGGGATCTATTCCTGGGAAGATTCGGTGGGTTTCGTAGGGTCTTCTTCTTTTTTCTTCTCTTTCCACAAAATTATAGTTCTTGGGTTAGTTATTCACAGCCTTAAAAAAGACATTTTTTCAGCCCCAAGGCCTTGGCATATCAAGCTTACATAAATCCTAATCCCTTCCCCCCACCAATTGACAATCAATTTAGCCATTAAACCCCTATAATAGTTGCTTTCCTGCATTCTCATTGCATTGTTTCTGAAAATCTTACAGCATGTAACTTATGAAATCAAGAAAACTAAACTTTTCCATCTAGAAACCTAGAAAGTTCCTTCTACCTCTTTGAACGCTAACCCTATAATCCATCTAGTCCTAACCAAAATCCATCCAACTTTAGGCAACATTAGGTCTAGTTTCCTAATTTCTCCTACATCTTGCCCTAATCATAAGCCTTGTCTTGTAGAGCTAATTATTGTTGGGCTAAAAATTTCAAAGGATCTGCTTCTTTTTGTAGCCTGGTGCACATTTCATTTAGGGTATTCCTCGAGACTTTATGGACTTGATAATCCATATGCCAGATTTCAATATATTTCTCAGCATTTTTGGATCTAATAGAATAATCATTTGGATGTAATTCATATATAACAACAGACATGGATGAAGAATAGGTTACAAGATCACTTTTTTCTCCTCATACCTTGCATATTAAAGTCAGATAGCTTTTGGCCTACAACCTAATTAGGGAACTAAAGCTTCTCTTACCATAAATCATGCATTAACATTGTGCTGTCAAACAAAAACAATGACCACAAAGCAATTTCATATCAGGTAGACATGTTATGTTATGAAGGTCAGACATTAAATCAAGTAATATGTATTCTTTTTCATGTGAAGTTGCTAACAGTTCACTTAGGACTAGAACCTAAAGGTTCTACGCCTAAGTGAATTGCAACAATAACCAAACTGAGCCAGCAAAGGAAATGGTTTCAGGTTTTATCACATCTCATCAGTGAGATGACTAATAATTTTGCAACCATGGAGAGTTCAGTTTTGTCGATTGCCAGATTTGCATAATTTTGAAGCAACTAAACAAAGAGAAATCATCTCCCTTCACGCATATTGGGGTCATTTGGCTTATTATTTATAAACTGCCACAAGGATGCCATTTTGGATTAACATCATTTATATCCATTCCACTACGAATAATATCTCTCTTTCATCATGCACATATACTTCACAAAAGTCACAACACTTGGCATGCTTTACATCTCTGCCCATATTAGTAGCCAGCTAACATAAAAGGATGAGTAATAAAAAATAACTAAAAAGTAATTAAAAGCCACCTTAAAGCCCTTGAACCAAACAAACTAACTTTTTTCCTCCTAGGCTTTTGTCTTGTTAAGGAAAAGGGCTAAAACCCGGCTTTGAGCCTACAGCCAAACACCCACTAAATTACAAGAAGTCATGTTTCACAAGCTACTTGGATTTTGTAAATTTGTAACTCGGAATTGTAAAGATTGTTCTCATTTATAAAGAACCATAATAGGGAAATGTCCATAAATCGAAACAAGGCAACATAATGTCATATAAATTAATGGTTATAAGGACCTAATAAACAAATTAAGCATAACGTATCAGACGGCAGACAAAATGATATTTCCACATTATTCAAATCGCCTCACCTGAACTATAACAGAGGTTGTGGTATTTGGATTGATGGTCAAAAGGCAGATGCTTTGCAAAGTCCTTTTCAGTATCATCTCATACTCCTTTTCAGGTTTTCCTGGATAGCACATGAATTTTCTCAAGCGTAGAGGGTAAAAATAAGCTACATCTTTTGAGTAAATACAAGAAATAAGTTTCAGGATTAGTTTTCATTTACTTCCATGATCCATCAATGTTATACTATGAAGCCCAGGTACGAGTACCGGTATGGGTACCGAAATGGGTACAGTACAGTCTGGTACAGTGTTACGTTGAAACTTAAAAAAAAAGAGATATGGGTATGGCAAGGGTATGGAAGTGCATTTTTTTTTAGTATTGTACTATATGCATACTAAATACAGAAGTATTTTTAACAATAAATATCAATATTCGAGTGGTAAGTACAGATAAGAAAATAAGGAATAAAGAAGGGGAGAAATAGATGCTAGATCACAGAAAGAAATGACATTAGTTGGTAATATCTAAGCACAAAGTGCATCAATAATGCATTTTGTTGTAACGATGTGTTTTTTACCTGTTAGGGGCATAAATTATTTTCTAATCCTCCAATTTAGATTTATATAGAAATACAACTTTTTATTTTATTCTGGTATCCTTTTAGTTTTTCAATTATCAAATAAACAGCCGACGAACAGACTTTAGTACTATTTGCGTACCCAAAATATACCTAAGCCGTACCCAAAATCAAAATTTAATTTAAAAGTACTTGATACTTTTTTTGCGTATACTGAAGCAGTATCCGTACCAGGTGCATACATGGTACTCGTATGGCAACATTTTTGAAGAACCCATACTTCACGGATGTTATACAATGACATCGGGTGGAGAGAATTCAATGCACTAAACAAAGAGCAAACAGATCATTATTTCAACTCGTGTAGTGGTGTTATCTGTAAACAGAAAATAGTATATGAAAACAAAATAATAATACTATTTTGACTATGTGCATCAAACTTCATATCGTTGCTTTTCTTTTTCTCAATTCAAATAACAAATAATGTGTGCCAAATAACTAATTGGTAATCAATACTCAACTTCATGTTAAACGACTACATAAATGGGCAACTCTGAGCTTCGTGTGACACCACATGTAATTTGATCTTACATCTTTAAAATCTATAAACTAACTTTGACGAGTAACGAATCATTTTCTGTAGAAATTTAAAAGAAAGGAGGGGGGGGCTAACCAATCTGCCCAGTCTTAGGCTTCCAAATGACTTCAATGCAAGCCTTTTCAGGGTTTTCATTCTTCTTGGTTCCTGCTTTTGGCCCATAAACAGCAACAAGGACTTTTGTTTCCCCTAAACCGAAAATATAATAAATTAGAAAATAAAACAAATCTACACACACAAAAATAGAATTTTAAAGAGAACTATTCAATAAAAAGCTATAATTTGAGGCAATGAGAACAAGGTACCACACAAAATATATGTAAACATCAAATCTAATAAAATCCCATAAGAATAAGGTCATAATTTAGGGTAACAGTAGCAAAACAACAGGATATACGAAAAAAACCATTCAAGAAACAAAGTGAGTTGAAAGAGAAATGCTATAACAAAGTTTAAAAACAAAAAGAATGTGAGAAAAGGGTAAAGTTTGTGTTTTGCGAGTTTGTTCGTAGGGAATATATACCTTGAGACCAACTGGCAGAACCATGAGCACGGTTGAGAACATTGCGAGAACAAGAGAGAGGTCTCAATTGGTTCGGTGTCCGGCCATCCACTCTATCTATTTCCATATTTACCCTCACCCCCAAGCACGATCGCACCTCTACTTCTAGTTACGAGAGTTAAAGTTAGAGTGAAAGAGGGATTGAGATGGAAATACCTGTTTTTCAAGTTGACGCCGGTGGTAATCGATTGTTTTAGAGTCGGGAAACGATTCAAACAGTTGTCTTGCAATCGCTGAGCACCGGTTGTGAATGATCTCAAATATGTTTAAAAGGGGTTTAGCTAGGGTTTTATCTTTGAAACGTTAGGCGCGGTTCCATTAGAATAATGAAAAAAATATTGATAATTACACTGAACTGTCCAATTTCTGACTAATATAGTAGAAGTCACCGTTACAGGTTCTTCATCCGTTAACGAGCCCTAGGGTAAGTTACATTGAAGAAAATATAATAAATTTTAGGATAAAATACATTTATCTCTTCTATGATTTCTGATCTCTTTTGTCAAGATTATCAAATAAAAGACTTTGCTCTTTCTTTTCTCTCCTATACATCTGAATTTTAATATTGATTTTCTAATTGAGACCAATTCAAAAAGACCATTCATCTATAGTGAAAGAAGATTCTCTCACCACTAATCTAA
Source organism: Aequorea victoria (assembly GCA_032361285.1). NCBI lineage: Eukaryota > Metazoa > Cnidaria > Hydrozoa > Leptothecata > Aequoreidae > Aequorea > Aequorea victoria. The sequence continues at coordinate 6,574 of JAUTBS010429369.1, read as the reverse complement.
TCGAGGAAATTCCTAATTCTTTCTACCATGGACGGCGACGGTAGAGAAGAGACAAGGGCTTGCCTTCATCGAAGCTCTTGAAGTCTGCGATGTGTCCTAACCACCAACAGCCTTCACGGAGTCTCCATTCTTCTGCATCATTTCTTGATTGATCATTTCCAATGGATGAAGTTCTTGGAAGCCAAAATTATTTGGTTAAGATTACATGATATGTAACCCTAAATCATTATGGATGTAAATGAATTTTCTTATAACGCTTATTCTTGAACAAAGATGGTTTAACTTTATAGGTAGAGATGTTAAGATAATATTTTTTTCTTATCGGCTTTTTGTACAAGAAATGATTGGTTATTCCTAGGTGGTAGTTATGCATGGTGGATTGATATTATGGCACTTGCTGACTAAGTAATGGCATTTTTTTTGTTTATCTTAGTTACTTACAAGAAGTAACGAGGGACTAGTAGAAGGAATAGACGTTGTGGCATAGAGAATGAGGAGGAAGAGGCAAGTGAAAAAACGTGGACACCCAAGTGAGTTTGAGAAGGTTTGGTGGAGAAAGTGGTGCACAATAATGGTGGAATGGGGTGGAGTGAGAGGGAATGAGAGTCTGTGCGAGTAGAGAGATGAAGGAGGGATTCTGTCAACACCCATTATCAAAGGGTAAAATGGGTATTATAAAAAATTTAAATGTCGTTCTCATCAATTTTAGTCATTGTTAGTGACGGCACCCTAACGGAGGAATAAATTAAAACCAACGACAAAAGTGTAAGGAACATCAGTGTCATTTTAAAAATGTGAGGGGAGGTATCTATCATTATCATTAACCTCAGGGAAAATCGGTGTAATTTACCCTAAACTTCACAATTTTTGACATAGTAACACTAATATCCCCTTTACCTCAATGTCGTTAATAGCTTTGTGAAATTAATCGTTCTACTCTTCAATACCTGTGCATCTCTTAACTCTTCCCATCTATTTTTTTTCATTCTCTTTTTTTTTTATAGCTAATCAAAAAAACTAAGGAAAAAAAAACATCCCGCCATCCCTCTTCCTCTTCACCCTATCTATCTAATAGTCAATCAAAAAAAATCAACTATTTCCCTCTTCACTCCCCTCTCTCGCACAATTAATCAAAAAAAATGAAGAAAAAAATAGGGTAGGTAAAGGGAGAGAGAAGAGAGAACAGGCTTGGTGAAAATAGATCACCATGCTTGTTTTGTAGTTGTGAATTGGGTTTGTTAGAGTGATAATGAATATAATATGTGTTTGATTATTAAAAATTTCATACAAAAAGGGAACAACATTAGAAGGGATGATAGCCTTAGAGGATACATATATAAATATAGACATAATAGATATTTATTATAAATACGAAAATATTATCATTTTTTCATTCACGTTAACTAACTGAATTCTAATGTTTTGGGGTAATTATGTACATTTAAACGTCAAGAAAATACATTGTCATTATGACAAAAGTGCAAGTTTACTGTGTTTTCTTCAAAACTCAAGGGAGGTCAGTGTATTTTTTATTTTTTTTGATAGCGGAGAATTTCAATTAGCCCAATCTGTCATCGAATACAAAACTTTATGGACAAACTCTGGATACACGCAATTACCCACAAACCACGTATATCGGTTAAGTCTGGATATTATGCACCGTTTGAGAATCGAACATGAGACCTCCAGGAATTATCCCACGGTGGAGATTCTATGTTCAACTCCTTGACTACTAGGCCACCCGTTCGGGTTAGATCAGTTGAATTTACTCAATGCTAAAAGTACATTTTCCCATTTTTATTGGTTGAAAAATTTAAGATATGAGATTTTTAAAATATAATTTAATAAGAATTTGTACGGGGTGTTTTCGTAGAGGTGTATGGATCGGATGAAACTATCCCCAGGTCTGAATCTTCACCTCGAATAATCTAGATGGCCTACAAAAGAGAGTATAATAGCTGCCCGGCGGAGTGTTCTCGCCGGAATTTCTCTCCGATAACTAAGTTAGCAGTGGTGCTAGAACTAGAACTAGAAGTAAAGAATTCAGCAATTAGTTTTTTTTGTAGTAGAAAGTACATACCTCTAAAGATTGATGAATCCCTCTATTTATACGGATGAAAAATGGGGTAAGTTAACTTTTGGTGTTGATTCCCGTGCAAGCAATGTTGCCCCCATTTTTGGTTAAGTCAGTCGTGCATCCATTACCCCTAATCTGAATTCATAGATTTCATGATGGCATGTCAGTGAGGGTATAGGCGCATTAAATGACATATCTCTCTGACTCAGCCTTATCTCTGGATATTGGTCATGTTGTGCTCTTCACATGTTGGACTCGTTAGTGTGGCCTCTCATTGTCGGCTCGGCCCATGTTCTATGGTACTATCAGGTCGACCTTTCTTCCTTATAGGTTGGGCTCATTTTGGGTTATGTCTTTATGTGTAACCCGACACATATTCTATGGGTCCGGATTTAGGCTTGGAGCCCGAACCATTCTAAATTGGGCCCCTTCATTTGCCCCACCTCTCGTGCTTTGGTATAGGGGACAAGAGATGCTCGGTGTTATGCTGGACAAAGGGACTCCCCACGAGCCTAAACTAGCGCCTTCATCACTTCGACGTCTCATTCGTCCACGTGTCGTCTCCTGATTGAGCCGTCAGTGGCATGTGCACGCCTCTTCAGGCGTCGCAAATGATGCTTTTGTACGCAGATGTGACCGTTGGGCATTGATTATTTTCATGGATAGTCAGGCATGGCCCTTGGGACTCATGCTCGCTACCATCACTTGTATGTTCGATCTACGCGTTAACAATCGATTGGATACTTTTTCGGCCATTTGCGTCCTTTTATCGCCTGTCTACGTCTTTTCATCTCCTAACTACATCATTTCATCTTCTAACTACGTTATTTCATGTCCCGAAGTGACTATTGGCATGCCTGGAGATCTCTATAAAAAGTGTTCCCTAGACTTATCAGACCTTATTTGCCATTTTTGAAACCTCTGAGGGGATTCTGACTGAGAGAGAAACAACTCCTTATGCCGCTGTCATCGTCGTCGCCATTCATCTTCGTGGTTGACTTCTTCTTCTTCCTCCTTTGTCGCTGCCATCATCATTACCGTGAATTTCTTGTTGCATCCCCGTAAGTTTGCCTATTTCATACTTTTCCATTTTTCTGGGGTTTCGTGTTCTTCATTCTTCCTTGGATTTTTTCTTCAATTTATGGGTCTTTCCCTACATTTTGGGTTTTTTCTTGCACTTTTGGATCTTTCCCTTTATTTCTGGGCTTTTTCTTGCATTTATGGGCTTTCGTTCTTCTTCCCTATCGATTCCCTAGTTTTTGTCTGAAATCCCCCCATTATTGCATCATGGTTATTGGGGACTTTGTCCCGATTCTGTATCAAAATATTTCTTTAGTAGCTCAGCCTTGTAAGTTAGTGGGCCAAACTCATGGGAAGGTTTGGGCATCTCTGCGCCAATCCCTAGTCCTTAGCCAATTTTAGAAGGGAATATAACATTCCCAGCAGTATCACCTTAAGTTTATTTGATCCGAGTGGTGGGAAAGACCTTAATGCTGCTCAAGATAGGGAATGCCCCTTCCCCATCATCTCCATAGTCGAGGGTGGTGTTCGATTCCCCTCAACCCTCTCATTAGGGAGGTTTTGACCATGCTTTGGTTGAGCCCCTCCTATATGTTCATTAACTTCTTGCACATTATCAATGGTGATGCCAAGCTAAATCGCCTGCACGGCATCAATTTTGGCCTTCCTAAGCTCTTCAACTTTTATTTCTTATCATCGAATAAGGATGGGTCAATGTATTATCTCAGGTCCAGGAAGAAAGGGCTCAACTTAATTCGAGACATGTTGAACTATGACAAACATACTGACGACTGGCTTTGGGTTGGTGGTGCCTTCGAATTACCAGTCGGGCACGTTGGCGAAGAGCTCGGCAATCCTTGTCACTCCAATTTCAAAGGGCGATAGTAGTTCGTATATTTACTTTGTTTTTTTTAACTTATTTCATCTCATTGACTTTTGTTGTTTTCTTTGTGGAGCTACTAGGCTGATCAGCCGTTATAAGAGTGTCGCGAACAAGAATATCATCGCATTTATTTTTCAAGTGGGCGAGAGTTCGGCACAAGCCCTTCTCGGATATATTCCCAGTTATTGCCATACTCTACAGCATCGCCATCGTTCCTCCAATATCATAAAAAAGACTTTGGACGACCGAGAGCACCAAAACCAACTAGTTCATCCCAATCCTCCTGCTATTGTTGAGATGTCGAGGGTTCGTACTTTCATCAATCTGCGGGTTCCTCCAGTGAAGAAAACCACTGGGGCCTTCACCTCCTCGATTATGGTTGCCCCACTAGCAAGGTAACCCCCCATCATGGTAGGTCCTGCTCCACCGCCACCCATTGATAGTGGATCCTCATCTCCTTTCATCAAGAACACGAAACTTGTTGTTGACCTCATAAGATCGAGAAAGAAGAGGCATCCAATGGCGCCTCAACTCACCAATGAGTCGGCTAGGGTTTGGGCTCTAAAGATGGAGCTTTATGGTGCCCTATGCCCATCACCGCTTGCACCCTTGAGGATTTCTCAGTTGCGTTCGAGCTTTCAAAGGTCGTGTTTCTCCCAAGAGACAAAGTCAACCATGTTAAGTTTGACGACAACACCATTCACGCTCGGTCGTTGTAGTTCCTAGTTAGGGTAAGAGTTTGTCTTGATCTTTTAATCAAAAGTTACAAGTCTTTATCTCAGTCTTAATGGTTGACTTCTTGCAAGGGATACAGTGTGCTAACACCATATTTGACAAGCACCGGAAGCTGAAGACCATGGCGCAGAAAGCCCTCCGCGGCCTAAAGGTAGAGAAGGCGGCTCGACTAGATGCCGAGAGGAAAGTCTCTAACCTCGAGGCCAGGATCCAGTTGCTAGAAGCCGATCAAACCTCTTGGTCATTTGCAATCATCAATTGGAGACTGAGGCATCTGCTGCCAAGGCTGAACTCTCCCAGGCCAAGGCAAAACTGGTGGAGATGGAGGCAGAGCTGGAGACGTCAATGAAGGTTCATGCCAACTTGGAAGCCACCCAAAAAGCGAGGGACGGCCAACTATGGAAGAATGGTCGGGATGAAGCCTAGGAGTTCAACGTGAAGGAGGTTGTCAAGATCAAAGTCAAGCCGCTGCACGCTAGATACAACTAGGCTTGGCCAAACTTGACGTCTCCCTAGACTTTCCTCTATGGAACCAGATCCTTGTCGACCCCTTCACCAGCCAGCCAGTGTCATCGATTGCCGCTCACCATGTTCTAGTAGATCCCTCGATGCCGGTGTCACCCCCTGTTGACGAAGTGGTTCATGCCGAGGAGGGGACACCACCACCGAGGTGATTGATGTTTGATGTACCTTTTTTATAGTCGTTGGCTTATTTGTGCTGTAAGGTCGGCCTCTTTCTGTAAGCCTTTGGGCCTTTCTTTCAATGAATAAAGCATTTTTTTGTCATTTATCCAAGTGTTTTACTTCGGTATTGCTCAAAAATTTCTTCTTAACAAATAACACAACTCAGTGTATGACCAAGTACCTCGTTCTGAGCCTAACTCAACTAGCAAATTTCAACTTCTTGAAAATTTGCTGAAAATTCACAAGTGTTGGCACTTCTTACCAACCATACACAACTCGGCGCGGGGTTGTTTGAACCCTAGAGAATTATTCAAATATTCCTTGGATGACCCAAACTCTTTTAGTTCAGCTGTCGTGTGGGCTATTTGAACCCTTGGAAATTATTCAAATTCTTGAATAGCCCGAACTATTCTAAGTCAATTGTCAGGGGAGTCGTTCGAACCCTTGGAAATTATTTAAATTCCTTCTGAGAGTAGTTGTACACGAATATCTTTGAAACAAGAGAATTTCATTGCTATAAGCCCATTGGGTGGTTACAAAGAATTAATGATAAAAGAAGCGCATATTGGCCATGTTCCATGGCTCAGGGGTGATTTTCCCGCTGACGTCTTCCAAGTTGTAAGCTCCCGTGCTTGCAAAGGATCAAACTTTGTAAGGTCCTTCCCAATTAGCTCCGACTTTTCCCTTCATGGCCCTTTGTGTTTCCCATCACTTTCTAGAGTATAAGATTCCCGGGACTGAAGTCTCGAGGTTTCACTTTTTTATTGTGCATCTTTACCATTTATTATTAGTAGGCCTGGATTCTAATGAGGGCAATCTCCCTGTGAGGAACCCTCTCGAAAAATGCGTCGCCCTTTTTTTATTATTTAAATCTAGGTTCACAAGTTTTCTTTATTTATTTTTCTTTTATTATTTTTTTTATTTTATTATATCACACCAGTACAATATTATATATATGTATTTATATTTACGCACTAACGCTTCGTAAATCACACTAATCAATTGTTATACTCCAGTCTACTTATAAACACCAAATGCTACTATTTTTTCGCAAGGTCAGATTATACTTTAATTATTATTATTATTATTATTATTATTATTATTATTATTATTATTATTATTATTATTTCTTCTTTCCACCCACATTTCTTTCTTTGACTTACCCTTTTCTCTCT
>JAUTBS010429258.1:0-15910 GCA_032361285.1 Aequorea victoria | reverse complement strand
TAGTTGTTAAAGAACGCTTCCGCATCTAAGTTTTAACTAAGAATTAAAAGAGTTTTAAAAAGCCTTAAGTTTGCCTATAACCTATTCACCCCCCCTCTAGGTTTAATATCTGGGTCAACAAGTGAGTCAACCCAAATGCAGACAGTAGCCTCAGAAGTAATGTGAGTCGACCCAACTCATCAGTGATTCAACCCAGCAGCAGGTAGTACCCTCCAAAAGCAATTTGAGTTGACCTAAATTATCGCTGAAGCTATCTTTTCCAAAATTAATGGAGAAAAATAGCTGTATTTTAGAGTATTAAATGCTAGGATTTGATCTTCAACGACTATAATCATCCAGGAGTATTTGTGGGGATTTGTTTTAGTAGCAATCCCAAAAAGATGTCTCAAATATTTGACAAAGAAAAATCAAGATCAGAGTTATTAATTACAAGATATTCTCTACAGCAAAAAATTAATCAGATATACGGTGCATTTATGTCAAAAGTTGAATTCTGAGAACAAAAGCAAATAAAGACAAAGACAGATATTTATCACAAGCACTCCTCAGTATCATAATTATTAATTGCAAAGATTGAAGCAACTGCTTATAAAAAGGCATGATGTCTCAAGAATAAAATAGACCAGACAAGATCACACTTGATCATACAAAGACATATCTAGAGAGAGAAACTCATTATACATCAGATCAGAATATCTTTTCATCAATCACACTTTCTAAGAGAGAAATCAAAAATAGAAAGGAGAAATCTTGTATCAATCATTCAAGATCAGATAAAGTTCCTCTCATCATTGATTCAGAAAAAACCTAGCAATCACTATTCATCATCCTGTTCGTGGGTTCTTCATCACAGTGCTACAGTGTGCAAATATCAACTCTTTATAGAGAGTATTCCATTTGTAACTACTCATTGTATAAGTAAGGGTGAGTCAACTTGTATTTCAATTTGTGTGTGGTTTAGCACACAAAAAGAAAGATTACAAGTGCTAAAAGTCTGAGGACTTTGGATAGCATCTTGGGAGTTTTTGAAAAAGGTTTGAAACATTAGATCACAAGTGCTAGAAGTCTGAGGGCTTTGGAATGCAGCTTGGTGAGTCTTCTGTAGGAAGTTGAAGCGGATATCACAAGTGCTAGAAGTCTGAGGGCTTTGGAATGCAGCTTGACGATAGTTTGTAAAAGGTTTGAAACACACCCATAAGTGCTCTCATAGTGGACAAATCTCAAGAAAAGTTTGAGGAGTGAACGTAGGCTGGGATAGCCGAACCACTATAAAAATCACAGTGTCATCCTTCTATCTCTATCTCTTTACTATTTTCATATTTATCTGTGAATATATATCATATATATATATTACTGATATTATTTATAAAAGACTTTTAAAATCTAAAAAAAAAATTAAAACCCTATTCACCCCCTTTAGGGTCATTCTTGTATAACAGGAACGAGTATTCTCATTGAAGGAATACCCTCACTTCTTAAAGCAAAGAGCAAAGTTATTCAATCCTTGTGACTTTATGCAAGAACTTGACGTTGAAAACATTCTTTGAATCAGGACTTATCTTTTGAAAATGCGGAGTCGCCACCAAGTATGGAGTTAAGGTGTGTCAAGTCACCTCTCTTAAATATTCATTATTTCTCAATAAGGAATGATTTAAGATTTTTGAAATATCTTTTGATTTTATTTTGAAGAAGGCGTGAAAATTTTGGGCCTGATGTCTTGATGACTCCTTATTTGGTCTTTAATTCTTTAGAAAAAGGGTTCTGGAGTTCACTGTTACGTGTCGAGAAGGTGCTAGGAACCCCCACAACATCCTTATGATACTACATTCTTTTTAGTGTAAAAATGAAATTTTGAGAGATATATGCTTCTATAGAACAACAAATAGGATTTTGAATTTTTTTTTAAACTGGGCCAAATTGGTTGTCTATGTATCCTTGCGAGAAATTACGTTCAACGTAATTCGACAAAAAATGTAACAACTAAGCAATTGGGAAGACAGACTTGGCATGAGATTTTGAATGAAATTTGAGATTGATCTTGAGTGGGGCATGATGATTTTGAATTTTGAAAATAGAATTATAAAAATTAAAATGAACCATACCTGTGTAAGACTGCCTATGCATTTCAAGTCTGACGCAGTTCGATCAAATGATCGGCTGGAGGAGCCTTGTTCTTTTGAGAAACACTTCAAAATTAACTTGAGTTTGTTTGGAATTTGAATGAAAATGGGACCGAGCATGTGTAAGGTTGCGTACATATTCTTATAAGGAATCAGGTCCAACGTAGTTTGACTGACCTGGTTAATTATTTGAATGGTTGTTGGATTTCTAATACAGTAGATGCCTCTCAAGGACAACAATTGAATTTTGAACAGGGCCTTTAGATTTCTAATACAGAAGATCCCCCTCAAGAGCATCTATAGAGTATACTCTCTTCAGGTACTAGAAAAATACTGTGACACCTCACTTTCTACAACACAATCATTAAGTACTAAATCTAGAATAGAGGCATAAAATTTTAAGGAGTAGCATTCGAACCCTGGTATCAAGGGAATAAATACATGGAATATGAAATGGGATAAACCTATGAAGGTAGAATTGATAAAAAGAATCCAAAACAATCTAGAACAGAGAATTTTTCAAGTTCAAGTTAGAAAATCTTATGAAAGACAAAAAAAATGCAAAAAATCAAAACGGGTCCAAGTAAGACCTAGGAACTCCTAAAACTTAAAGAATTTAATAAAAATTAGGGTAGAGAATGAGGCTAAGCCCAATTATAAGTACCTAATAAAATCATGAACCAAATATTATGAGAGTCCAATATACATAAATATTTAAACCAAATTATTTTATTTATGGCCCAATAAATTAAATTGCAAGCCCAAAGTAAAGATAGCCCCAAAATGTGGAAATTTGACCCCAAAAAATTAAGTTTGGCCCAAACCCATTTTAATTCTCATAGAAATTATAAAATGAATAAAATAAATAAATAAATATATATATATATTTAAACCCTCTTGGCTAGATCCTCCCACGAGGGAGGAGTGATGTGACAATTTTGATTTAAAAAAGAAAAAGAAAGAAAAAGTGGAAAATATAAAAAAATGGAAGTATGAAGTTTGCTTGAAAGAAATGGTCTTTCCTCCCATCAAGTCTCCCAAAGACTTCAGTGAATAGTAAAAATACACATGAAAAAAGATTTTGATGAGAGAGGCTTGATGTGACTAAAAGAAAAAGTTTTTCAAGTACTCTTAATTTTATAGAATGTGAATCCCAATTAAACCAAATATGGCCTTAAGTGTATGGAAATTATTTAATGGGTCCAAACATAGTGTTAGCTATCTTGGAGCCCAAAATTTGATAAGAATCCAACCAAACTAGAAGAACTAAGTAGCTAACTTGGAATTGAGTTGGGCTTAAATGAAGGACAAAATAGTCTTTTTACCCCAAATTTTTGCCTATAAATAGAGCCATTCTCCCACATGAATTATTTTACAAAACAAGCCATTCTTTACACTTAGAGATTTTGGTGGAGCCTAGAGAGAAGATATGGGATAAAGAAAAGAAGAAGAAGAAAGAAAAGAAAGGAGAAAGAAGAGAATGAAGAACAACCATAGTTCCTCCGTCCCTCAACCAAGAAATTATCGAGTAAGTAACTTCTAAGTTCACTTCCACGATCATGAATCATCTCACACCTCTCATCCCTCTTCAAAACAAAAGGAAAAAAAGAACATGGAAGAACACACAAGAATGATCTCAAATCTAAGAAGAAAAACTTTCTTGATTTGAGATCTTGATGAAGTGAAGAGTAGAGATCCGTAAAAAAGTTAGTAAAAATGGCTAACATAACATATAAAGTGATCTTAAGATGGTTAAAAATAATTCTTGCATGGGTAAGAGGGTAGAAAGAAAGAGAAAGTAAGGAACTTCATGAAAAGGATAAAATAATAGCTAACAACCCCATCTAAGAGTTTTCGTGCTACCCAAATAGAGCCTAAATGAAAGTCTATTTTTGACAGAGCTATTTTAGTATGTTATGAACATGTTTGATTTTTGGTTGGACCTAAAAATATATTTTAGAATTCCTATGCCATTTTTAAACATTCTACATCGAAATCGCAGAAGAACAGACAAATTTGAAGAATTTTAGTAAATTCCTGAAAACTCTCCTACAGATGTTCCATATATTAAAAGAAAGGTATAATGGTCTAGTGTTACCCAAAATTGATGAACCTCACTTTCATCGGACGAATTTGGATGTATAATTAAAGAACATAATATGTTGTTATGATAGCCTTGATATTACATGGTGTGTGCCATGTGATGGATACATCGCACACCTAATAATGTGTGGGTGCATACCACGATATAATATAAGAAATATATCACACACCTGATAATACGTGGGTATATGTCCTGGTAGAATAATATATTATGGATTTGCCATGTGGTGAATATATTGCACACTTAATTGTGTGAGGATATATGCCACGGTATTATGTGAGAAGTATATAGCACACCTGATAATGTGTGGATATATGTCCTACCTCTACCACTGAGCATTGTGGAGGTGGCCCGGAGAATGATCCTTAACCTTGTCCACTAAGTAGGCGGGACATTCATGGTAATAGTACTACAACAACTCTTAGTTGGGAGGTTAATACAACCCAAGACTCCATGAGAAAAATATAATTAATAAATGGCTAAATATATTACCACTACTAAATGGATGTGCGGAATAAAAAGACATATTTATCACTACTAAGTGAATAAACGAAAATGATATTGGAAATCTTATGTTGATAAGTGGTTATTGGAAATCCTCCACTGAGAGGTGATTATTGAAAATTCCTCCACTGAGAAGTTATGATGTTATGGATATAAAGTTCCTCCAATGGGAGGTGAATGATGATAAGATGAAAAATTCTCTTTTAAAACATAATGAATGGTAAAATGATGAAGAACTATTTTCTAAGAGATATCATTTTGTTTTTTTTGGAAAACTTTATTAAATATGCTTTTCTTTACTAAGAGAAATGATAAAATGAAGATTAAGTAAAACGGAATATTAAAATTGATAAAGTCTTGAAAAACTCTCTTATGAGGTGATTTGTGGAAATATGGGACTTGGAATCTTTTGATGACAAAAGTTGTGCTTTACAAAATGATATCCTGTTTCTTACATTGTTCAATTTATAGTACCGTTTCAAATGATTGGCGAGCATGTGATTTTTGTAGCTCACCCCCACATAGATTTTTGTAATAGGTTCAAGTGAAAGATGTGTGCGGTCGGGTCCACTGCAAGAATAGGTTTTGGGTTAGGGTCCATAGAGATATACTCCACTGGGTATTTTTATTTTGGAATGTAAACCAAAATATGTGTTAGTGGCCGGAAAGCCCTCTTGTGATGTAAGAGATGTGTAAGTTGTTTTATTTTAAAAAAAAAATTACAAATGATTCCTTGAATGATAATGGACTCGAGTTGATAAAGTTATGATGTGATGGATTAGTTATGCTCCCTAGCTCGCATCCCGTACTCAGTGCCTCGGGGTGGGGTATGATAAACACTATTAATTTTGATGTGATTTTTTAAATGACCCATCAGATTTTTGATATAGAAGACTCCCCTCAAGGAAAACTATAGATCATATTCTCTTTAAGGTCTTTATTAAAACATGATCTAAACCTGGTTTGATTGCTAAATGCTTCTCTAAGGAAAAGGCTTACATATCCTGACTACTTCCATGAGGAGGAATCTACTTGAACTTGAACCCTTCTATGAGGGAAAGTTTAGTTTAAACATGAATGCTTCCATGAGGGGAAGTTTTTTAACATTTGATTGCTTCCATGAAGAGAAGTCTTTTAAGCCTTGATTTCTTTCATGAGGATAAGTCTTTTAAGTCTTGATTGCTTCTATGAGGGGAAGTCTTTTAATCCTTGATTGCTTCCATGAAGGAATTTTTTTTGAATTTGAACTTAAACTTAAAACTTAATTAAAGTGCACTTACAAGTGCAATGATATGCAGTAGGTAGACTAGATAAGCATAATGAGAAACAAGAATATGTTGATTCCCACTTTACTTATATTATGAGCAGAATAATTACTTAGAAGAATTTTAATGGAATTGATTGACTAGATTTGACTAAATTTAGAATCAAATTAAATAGAATGATTTTGAATGAGATTGGCTTTAATTGAACTAGATATCATTAGATACCACTTTTTAGAAGATCTTCTTAGATGTGTATAGAAAATGGGCAGCATAACTGCATTTTTTGTGAAGAGACATTTGAAAATAAGTGTCCCACCAATTCTTTGAAAATGACATTTGATTCTTTAAAATTTTGACAGCATAACTGCATGATTTTGACTAAGAAAAAGTTTAGAATTGAAGTTGGTGGCATAACTGTCTTTTTGAGAAATGGACTAGTTTGATTATTTGAAAATCGGTGGCATAACTGCGCTTTTAAAGGAAAACTACCACCACTTTAATTGAAATTTGACAGGATAACTACGTTTTAAAAGATTTGATTTGAATGTTTGAATCGAAATAAACAGTGTAACGGTGTGATTTGAAAACTATGGCTAACTCATATTGAAATGGACAGAACTACTGCGCTATTAAAAATATAGATATAGAAAGTAGTAAATCTACTAATATTTATGAAAACATTACAAAATTCAGAAGATGTTTAAGAGATTTTTGTAAAATCTGGACGTAAGGAAGGAGTCGGGGGATAGAGCGTTAGCTTGTAGGCAGGGCTTCCGCGCTCGGGGACCCACATGGGGACTTTTCGGAAGGATTTTAGGAGAGTTTAGAGGGGGTCACTTGTGAGAGCTTTGAGGAATTCCCAATGAAGACAGGGAAGCCTGCTATTTATAGCAAAAAAAAGACTATAGGCTATGCCATAGCTATGCCGTAGGGATGCCCTGACCAAGCTAAGTTTGATACGTGTCTCAAAAGGTAAAGTAGGGCACTGTGGCCCATTCTGGGACCACCTAGCACCTCCGGCTTATGATACAGCTGTGTCATAGGAATGTTCGTACATAATTGATGTGCCATAACCGTTTTGATCTTTAAAGAAGCTGAGTTTGGCCTTTTAATTTTTCTCTGTCCAATCTTTGGAGTGAAAAGTTGATATGGAGGATCTTTTTGAGTGCTTTGAACCTTTTGAGATTGACAGGTGAAGTCAGAATCTAACTCTTACTTCCTAAGTGCTTGGAAACTATTTGAGTTTGATTTTAAGAAAGAATTTTATCACATGGTGATCAATGGATAAACAAATCTAGATTGGACTAAAACTTAAATGCGATGATATTATGGTTGAAAGGATAATTACCAATGACTTAGATCACTAAACTAGGGATTAAGTCCAACTAAATTTGATATCGACTTTTGTAAAATCACCGGATATAATTTGAGGCTCAAATACCGTTAGATTTTGATGAATTTTGACTGGGAAGCATCTGATGACTTATAGATGATCTTTTGATGAAAGCATACCATATGATAGGTGCAAACATCGTACAACTGGAAAGATGACTCCGATCGTCGTTAGTAATGATCAAATGTGATGAGATGGCCGCTCAAACCACCTTAAGAGATGATGAAAAACAATCCAATGATTGAAATCACCTTACGAGATGATGGGAGTCACGAGGATCACTTTTCTTGATGATCTAATAGTTGCATTTATCTTGAGAGGTAACAAAAACTGTAAGATCATCATTCTTAACAATCCAACGGTTGAATTAATGTTGAAAGGTGATAAAGAGCATAAGAATCACCATACTTGACGATCCAACAATTAAATTCACCTTGAGAGGTGATAGAGAGCGTAAGGATTGTCGTTATTGATGATCCAACAGTCAAATGTATCCTGAGAGGTGATAGAGAGCATAAGGATTGTCGTTCTTGATAATACAACGGTTGAATTAACCTTCAAAGGTGATAGATAGCACAAGGATCATCATTCTTGTTAATCCTGCAGTTGAATTCACATTAAGAGGTGATATTGAGTGTTAGTCTCATTGTTGTTAATGATCCAACATTTGAGTTCACTTTGAAAGGTGATAGAGAGCTTAAAGATCGTCGTTCTTTATGATCCATCGGTTGAATTCACCTTGAGAGGTGATAAAGAGCGCAAATATCATCATTTTTGATGATCTAATGGTTGAATTCACCTTAAGAGGTGATAGAGAGCGTAAGGATAGTCGTTCTATACAATTCAGCGATTGAATTCACATTAAGAGGTGATAGAAAGCACGAGGATCGTTGTTATTGATGATCCAATAGTTCAATTCACCTTGAGAGGTGATAGAAAGTTGAGGATCATCGTTCTTAATGATTCAATAGTTGAATTCACCTTGTGATATGATAAAGATCTTAAGGATCTTTGTTCTTCGTGATTCAACGGTTTGATTTACCTTGAGAGGTGATGGAGAGCTTAAGAATAATCATTCTTGATGATCTAACAATTCGATTCATCTTGAGAGGTAATGGAGATCTTATGGATCGTCATTCTTAATGATCCATGAGTTATATTGTCTTGGGTTTTGAAGCTTTGAATTTGAAGAATTCTAACTTGATTTTAAGATTTGATGAGTTTTTTACTTATGATAATGGAAGAGTACTTGATACTATGGAAAACGATATGGTGGTCCAAAATGCGATGTTAACAATATATTACTTTGTGCTCTTCCAATTGCAAATTGACTATCACAATGAATGAAAATTGTAGGCCTAAGTTTTGGTCACATTGAAATATCTTCTAAGAACTGACGAAGCCATTCTACTTCTTCTTCAATTTTATCTAAAGCGATAAAATCAGATTACATCCTTGACCTAGCAATGCATGTTTGTTTGGAAGATTTCCAAGACACAGTTGCACCTGCCATTATAAAGACATATCCACTAGTGAATTGTTTTTCATGTCAAATATTTAGTTGGCATTACAGTAGCCTTCTAATACTACTGGATATCTTGTATAACATAACCCATAGTTTCAAGTATATCTTAGATATCTAAGAACCCTCACTATCGCCTTCGAGTAATCTTTCCTTGGATTATGTGTGTATCCACTTAATTTACTCATTACATACGTAATATTTGGACGTGTGCAGTTCATTAAATAAATTAGATTTCTAATTATTTTGGAATATTCTAATTGAGATATGCCTTCACCTTTATTCTTTAATAAATAAATATTTACGTCTACCAGCGTCCTTGCTGGACGATCTTCCTTCTTGGAGAATTTCTCAAGTAACTTCTCAATATAATGTGATTGAGATATGGCATACCCATTAGATATTTTAAAAGTTTTCATTCCTAGTATCACATTTGAGACTCACATGTCTTTCATGTCAAACTATTTGTTCAATATTTTCTTTGTAGTTTTGATCATTACTACCTAGGATGTGCATATCATCAACGTACAAACAAATGTTGACATATCTTTTACCCGTGGTCTTAACATAGACACACTTGTCACATTCATTTATCTTGAATCCATTTAACATCATACCATTGTCAAATTTTTTATGTTATTGCTTAGGCGTTTGCTTTAAACCATAAAGAGATTTAACCAGTTTACAAACTTTATTTTTTTATCCTGAAACTATAAACCCTTCCGGTTGTTCCATGTTATCTCTTTATTCAAATCACCACTCAAGAATTCTATTTTCACATCCATTTGATGTATTTTCAAATTATACAATGCAACTATGAATATAAGCATATATATAGACATTATTCTTATAACTGATGAATAAGTGTTAAAGTAATCAAGGCCTTCTTTTGATTGTATCCTTTGGCCACAAATCTTACTTTGTACTTATCAATTGAACCATTTGTTTTTATTTTTCTATTGAATATCCGTTTATATCCTAGAGGTTAGCACCCTGGTGGAAGATTCACTAGTTCTCAGGTATGATTTTGTAGCAGAATAGATTCAACTTCACTATTTACAGTTTCTTTTCATAAGTTTGAGTCAAGACCGAACATTGCTCCCTTAAAAGTTTGAGACTTATTTTCTAACAAATATGTTAGAAAATTAGGACCAAAATTTTTTAACATTCTAGCACGTTTACTACGTCTAGGTTTATTGTTATCATCTCATTCTTGATCTTGATTTTGATCATGATTACTACTTTGAGTAGTATCATTAGTTATTTCCACATAACTTGTTATATGTACTGAATTACAAGTAAATACATGTTCAAAGAACATTGCATTCATTTACTCAATAATAGTATTAACATGAAAATCAATAATTTTAGATTTGTAAATTAGAAATCAATATGCACTACTATTATTTGCATAATCGATGAATACAAAATCAATGGTTTTAGGTCTCAATTTTGACATCTTAGGTGTAGGCACTGTTACCAAAGATAATGGCTTGAGAGTTAGGATACGAGAAGGGAATGTGTTAGACACTCCTCTCGCCCGACTAAAGGTCGGCCTCTACTTATCACTTCTTTGTTCTTGTCTTAAATTTTTTAAAAGTAACATATACAGAATGGAAGATTCAAAAAAGATCAACCAAAATTAAACAATAAACCAAAAACCTAACCTAGAACTAAAAAGTGTTCTAAACATGCTCACATTTAACCACATAGCAAAAAGGGAGATGACATCACCAATAACATATGACGTAAATAAAATAATCATAACAGAGGCATGCTGACAATAGCATATGGAAAGTCCATTGGAACACCACTAGGCTACATCATATGGCGCACAAAACTTTTGGATCCCTTCACATGGCGCATGCCACTATTGTAGAGTGCGCACGCCACATTTGAGGACCAGGAAGCTATTATTTTGGTGAAAAAGTATGTTCGTGTGCGGAATGTTTTAAAACAGGAGGAAAACATGAAGCATGATATTTCAAATATCAACTTTTCATGAGATTCCTTAAAATTTTATCCTATATTTTGTGCATTCTATGTTGATCATTTTAAATCAAGACGAAAACTTATCTAAAAGACAAGAAATACTGAAAATGAGAAACATCATGCATTTATAGAACAAAAAGACTGTGAGATAGGACATAACAGATAAGGCTCGCGCAATGTACAAAGTGGCATGCACCACTTTGAGACATGGCTTGCGCAACCTAAGGTGGCACATGCCATATTGTAGGTCCCAAACACTTCAATTTTCACAGAAATAGTGTCGTGGGTGTATGTGTTACTTGAAATGAAAATAGAAACGGGGAGGATCAAACAAACAGATGACCTTCCCTTATCACGAATCATCTTCGATAAAATCTTAGCACAACTCATTTTTGTCTTAGCATATTCTATCTCAAATCTTAATCATAATCCAATAAAACTGTTGTATAACCATGTATTTAAAATCACAGAAAATAAACACAAAGTGTAAAAATATTCATTATAACCAAGATCCGACATAGAATATCTTAACTAAGCACAAATCGTCTTTGACAAAGTCTTAGCACGACTCATCTTCGTTTTAGCATATTCTATCTCGAATATTTAATCATAACTCAATAAAATTATTGTATAACCATGCATTTAAAATTACAGAAAACAAACACAAATCGTAAAAATATTTTTTTTTATCAAAAGTTTGGATTAAATGTAAGAATCTTAAAGTTATACAACCAAATATTCAAATAACTCATACCAAAATTTAATACATAAAGCTAAAATTACTTGTTTAGAGTTTCATCTCTTCCCTAAGAAAGAAGGTCCTAACCACTCATGGATGAGGGATGTGCCAAGAATTTGCGCATGACCACCATGGAGAGCCTTTGAACTGAGCATAACCACCATGGAGAGCCTTTGAACTTCTTCTCTTCAATCACTTGGGAGAATTCTGTAGAGAATTCTCCTCTCTTTTGTTGAACCTTTCCAAACTCTCTCCCAAGAAATGAACTTGAGCCTTGCTTTTATAGAGATGCTTGAACCAAAAAGTCTTCCACAAGATATTAAACTTATGGTTCTTGTGTCTCTCTTATCCTCCTAAGGATATTAGGGATTATGAATTAGATTTGAAAACTTGAAGGTATGATATTTGTGAAGACTTTCACATTCCATCAAGCTATTATTTTTTACTTTGTTTTCCTCTCATTTATTGATCTTGTTCAAGTGTAGGTTTTTCTTCCTAATCATGCTCCTTCTTTTAGGTATAGTAATCTTCATTAATGTAGAGTGTCCCACCAAGATTAGGAGTGCATAATTTTATGTTTTTATAGAATAAAAAATATGATTCTGTCAATTCTGTCCGGACGATTCTGTCTGGACGATAGAATGTTGATTTTGGACTTTTTGCTCTGTTTTGGTTCCACTGGTTCTCAAGTGCCTAGAATTATTAAAAATGCTAAAAGTATATAAGTAAAATAAGTAATTGAACTAACTAGTGTATTTTAAAGGGCTAAAAGGTGTCTATTTAGACACCTATCATATTGCATGTCAGCATGTCATGTCAATATACTAAGGAACTACTTAAAAATGCTAAAATTTAGTAAGGACAAACTTTAGACTTTAAAGCAGAAATAATGGGGCTGCAAAATTCAAGGAGACAATTTCAAATTTGGAATCCAAGGATAAATTCATCTGTTAAGATTTAGGTTTAAAAATATGTTCTATGTTCAGCATCCGTAAGATAAGTCAAGAACTCTTCGGATTTAGACATTAAAACCTTCTAAGTAGGTTTTCAGTATTTAAGTAGGACACTTAATAGAAGATCAACCTTTAATCCTTAGACTCAAGAATTTAATAGGGTAATCAAACAACCTCTAGATCATCTTGGCCCAAGTTAATCCTATCTCTAGTTACTTGAGAACGTATCTATTCATGTTAATTTATCGCTTTCATTCGCGACAACATTCTCACTTTACCACTTATCCAATGTACATTGTTGTCTCTAAGACAAGCATTATTGTGAGCCACATAGCATGACTGCCTTTAAATCAATTTATGAAGTTCTCACTTTAGCAAAATAGAACGCCGCATGACATAACACTAGAGAAGTAGTAGTGTAATTGACACCCAATTGGAACGTTCGCAATTCAGAGTAATACAATAGATTTATAACGATCTCCCAATTGGATCACACAATTGGAACGTTATACAATTCTTCCTAATGTGGGAGTGATTTCATAATTCCTATTATCAATAAGTCATTGCATACAAGGAACAAGATTTCCATTTTCTTCCATCGAAACAACTGAAATGTTTCCGTTTCCAAAGCGACCAAAACGAAACATTAGGAAAATAACATAATTCTAGTGTTTCTTTCGAAACACATCAAATATTGTGCAATATATCTAAATAAATTTTAGTGATAGAAATTTAAATTTTTTCATAAATATTTTTGCATTTATTTTAAAAAATTATAAATGATTGTATTTTACTTATTAAAAATAACACTATTAGTATTGCTACTCCTAAGCAAACTTTTAAATCTTATTTTGTTGGGATATTATACTTTTTTAGAATTATTTACACGTGTATTTAATAAAATTAAGTATTTGATTATCCATTAACAAAAATTATTTTAACATTGTTTTTTATGATTTTAAATATGTTCTTTTATGTGAATAACTACATAAATCTCTATATGTATAATTAATCAATTATTAGTCTTTAATACTTAGATTTAAACTTATGTTTCTAATTTTGTCGCGTTTAAAATGTTCTCGAAACGTTTTGAAATATTATTGTTTACATACTAATCGAAACAACACACCGAAACGAAATTTTGATCCTTGATTGCATAAAGCAAAATATTTAAACTACATTTCTTCTTATTTTGGAAATTGTATCTAAATTAATCATATAACTAATAGTATCCTATGCAAGTCAAGCTATTAATGCGTTATGGCCTCTCTTTTTTTAATCTTCTCTTCCATTCCATATTATGTTGATATAATATCATACCAGGAAACAAATCTCTCCAAGTTCAACCATTTTTTCCCCAACCAAATATCATCCACTCATGCTTCATACAAAACAAAGGCCCTCTAATTTTTATAGATCCCCTTTTCCATTTTGGTTTTCATATGCAAAATATTGTTATAAAGGTCTCTGTCCCTGCCCCCTTCCCTGTGATGGGGGTGGGTGGTTTCACTAATATTGTTTTGCAGCCTTCGTTTTTCGTCAGTATACGTAGCCATACCCACTTGTTATGCATTAAAGCTAACATGAATTAGAAAATATTTCAAATATTATAGATATTCCGAAGGGTAAGAACCATCCCACATAAAATCTTTAAGGAGGCTCAGACACCTAACATCCAGCATAGCAGCCCCACCTGGAATCCAATGGCAATGGTCAAGAATCACATTCTCCCTTGGAACAAGCATAAGCATAAACTATTTGATGCTTTTAGGTAAAATTAACAGTTAAGGCGACGAACTAAAAACAGGAAAAAAATAAAAATAAAAGAAAGAAGAAAAAGCAGAAAGACTAAAACTGAAAGGTAAAAGATAATTAACATAACCTCCCACTAGATTGATATATATATTTAATTTTTTTAATAAGTAAGAAGTATATTAGAAAAAGGCAAAAAAAGTATGTCAGCCGAATACAAACAACCTCCAACTAGATTGATATTTCGGCACCCACAAACATTTCATTTTCATATTCGTATAAAGAATATTCACAAAAAATATAAAATCCAAACGGGTGCAATAGCAGTAAAAAATTAGGTTGTGTAAAAGTTAAAAAGGTGCACCTTCAAATTTCAAATTTCTTATGTTAGTTATACGAGCACTATACAAAAGGCTAGCCCCAGAATCAACTTGTAACCAATACTTAACACCTAGCACGGAAATGTTAGAAAGTGAAGAAAAACTATGCAGAAGACTTGTTGGGCAAAAGAGCGTCCAGATAAAACAATACAGAGATTGTTGTTCTGGTCTCTGGACATGAGCGTCCGGACGTGGGTCAATAAGCGTCCGAACGGAAGTCGACTGGACGCACGTGTTTTGTCTTTTTAACCTAATAAACACATTGTGTAACCCTAGGCGTCATGTCATGTCATTCATAAGAACTTGATAGTTTTTTAAGCTTTAGAAAACGTATTGTAATCTTCTCAAAGATCATAGTGAAAGTATGTGAACCCGTGGACGTAGGCACGATTTGCCGAACCACGTAAACCTTGTGTTGTGTGATTGTTCGTTCTTGTTGGTTGTTTGTTTCTTGTTATTGTTCGATTAATCTTGGTTCGTGGGCAGATTGAAAGCATATCAATCCTTAACAATTGGTATTAGAGCAAGATTCAGAGATTATGGGCAGAAGAAAATAAGGTCAAGATCGCGAAATCCAAAAGCACCAACTATGCTCTTTGGAAGATGCAGATTGATGATATCTTGTATCAAAGGGATTTACATTAACCTTTGATCGGGAAGAAGCCAAAAAAGATGTCGGGCGAGGATTGGGAGTTACTGGATCGTAAAGCCCTAGGAACCGTGCGATTGAGCCTCGCACCATCGGTGATGTCGAACATCGCAAAGGAGAAGACGAATACAGGATTGTTCAAAGCACTCGAGAAGATGTATGAAAAGCCCTCGACATCAAATAAGGTAATTTGATGAAAAAATTATTTAATTTAAAAATGACAGATGATACTATTGTAGTAGAACACATTAACGATTTCAATACTCTCGTCAACCAGTTAGAGGCGGTGAGTATTGATTTCGATAGTGAGGTCAGAGCGTTGGTTCTTTAGTTCAGTCTTCCAGATTCATGGGATGGGATAGTTGTGGCAGTCAGTAACTCCTCAATATCATATAAGTTAAGATTAGAGCACGTTGTTGGTTTCATTCTAGGAGAAGAATCAAACAGGAGATCATCTGGTCATGAGATCTCTTCAGGTTCAGTTCTAAATACTGAAGGTAGAGAAAGAAAGAACGACAGAGGTAATCAGAAGTGTCG